>VZQC01013897.1:643981-659745 GCA_009823505.1 Rhizomys pruinosus
GCGCCACCACGCCCGGCTTCTACATGCATTTTTAATTGTACAATGCACAACTATTAACCATTATCACAAATTTGTATAGTAGATGTCTAGTATTTCAGGTCCTTTGCATAACTGGGAGCAGCTCTCTGTTTTACTCTCTCCCCATTTACTAGCACTCACCATTCTTTCAGGTTCTGTTGAGAGTGGCTTTTTTTTTTTTTTTTTAGTATTTTTGAGACAGGGTGTCCCTTTAGTCTCAGCTGGCCTGGAGTGGAGCTTGCTCTGTAGACCAGGCTGGCCTTGAACTCCCAGAGATCTGCCTGCCTCTGCCTCCCAAGTGCTGGAATTAAAGATATGAGCCACCACGCCCAGTTCTGAGAGTGGCTATTTTCAACCCTTCATAGAACTGGAATCGAGTTCAAGGCCAGCCTGGTCTACAGAGTGAGTTCCAGGCCAGCTGGGGCTATAGAAGACTCTGTCTCAAACAGAACAAAACACAAAATAAAACAAAACAGAAATGGAATCATGCAGTGTTTGGTCTTCTGTGTCTGGCTTTAGCACAATGTCCCCTCAGATACACCCTGTTGCATATTGGAGAATGTCCCCTCAGATACACCCTGTTGCATATTGGAGAATTCTTTTCCTAAGGCTGAATAATATTGGATGGTCTGTTTTCTCTGAGTCATACTTGACTCTCTGTAAATCTCCTCTATGTTAGTCTGGGATGATTTAGAATTCATCTGTTTAAAACTGTCTAATGGCTTTTCATCCACTGATATAAAGTTTATTTCTAAAAAAAAAATAAAAAAAATAAAGTTTATTTCTTCATTGGTCTATAAGATCCTCCACAGTCCTGGCTACATCAGGTTTTGGAACTGTTCTTCCCTGGCCCACCTTCCTGCAGCTTTAGGGACTACCCACTAGGCCTTTCTTCTACCTGGAATGCCTCCTCCCATGCAGATGGCCACCAGGTTGCCTTCTAAATGTTACTCAGGTCTTAAGTGCTCATATACCTGCCCAGACTTCCAGGCAGCTATTGACACTCATTTCAATGATGAGTTGCTTGTCTCACATGACCAAGATCCTGGGTTTGATTCCCAGAACTCTAAGTAAAGGAAAAGAAAAATAAAGTCCTATGGTTATCCAACTTCAAATAGCCCTTTAGTACCTCCCTAAAACACCTTTTTTCCCAATATTGATTTACTTATTGGCAGGGTTTGGCTGTATAGCTCAGGTTGGACTTGAATTCTCAATCCTGCCTCAGTCTCCTAAATGCTAATCTTTTTGTTGTTTGTTTGTTCATTTTTTGGTCTTTTTGAGACAGGGTCTCCCTTTAGTCTCAGCTGTCCTGTAGTTCCTCTGTAGACCAGGCTGGCCTTGAATTCACAAAAATTCACTTGCGTCTGCTTCCCGAGTGCTGGGATTAAAGGCATGTACCACCATACCCAGCAAGTATTCTCTCTTATTTCTATAATACGGCCTATAGAGTCTGATTTGTATCCCCAAGTGTCCCTCAGGGTGGGTCCATCTACTGGGCACACCAACAGTCACATCCTTGTGAGACACTGTCTCTCCCCCTCCCAGCAGCCATCAATTGCCAAAAGTTAGGTTGGGATTTCTTACCCACTTCCCCATGTGTATGCTGAGATTTTTGTCTGGTTTGAGCCTGTATAGGATTTGTGCTTGCTGTCACCAGTGGTGTGAGTTCATATGAGTAATTGGCCAGTCCTCTGGAAGACTGTTTCCTTGTGGTCGTCCACCACCTCTGGCTCTTATAGCCTTTCCTGCTTCTCTTCCCCAATGATCCCTGAGCCTTGGGAGGCAGAGATTTGCAATAGGTATTCTATTCAGGGATAAGCACTCTGAGGCCTCTGGTTCTCTACACACTGGCCAATTGTGGGTCTCTGTTAATCACCATCTGCTACATAAGGAAACTTCTCTGGTCAGAGTTAAGAGATGGTTACATCCTATGTGTAGAGGTTGCATTGAAGATGTATCACTCAGAGTTAAGCTTTTCACAGACACTCTGCATTTAACTAGTTCTGGAACTCTAATAGTCTCCATCTGTTGCAAAAAGAAGCCTCTTTGATGAGGGGTGAAACAAGCTGTTTTGTTTTGTTTTTTTTTTTTCTCTTATTGCTACTATTTACTTGCTAATTCACTTGTGTATCTATTCCTAGTCTGTCTCTAGTATATTGTAAACTCAGAGAGAGCTAGAATCTTTGTATCTTTTGATCGAAAGTTTGTTCTGTTCCTTGAGAGGGGGGATAATACAGTGGGTGTTCTATAAAATCTAAGAGGGGGACCCCAACTGTGTATGTCTAAGCTTGGAGGGACTCTCTGCTGCTTGAGGTGGCCTTTGTATTTTGGAGAAACCAGGGGAAAAGTCCTCCAGTTTTTTAAGGGGAAGGTTTGACTGGGGTTGTGGATAAAGTACTGAGCCTACAAAAAGTATCTTGTTACCTAACCTAAATTCACATTTTCTGTCAGTGTCTTTTCAGTTGTTTTCACATTTGTGCTTCCTTATTGGTGAATCCAGTATCATTTAGGGAAGAGATTCTCATTTTGAATAGAGAAACACTTTTCAGAACAACAAAAAACCGGTAGAATCCATGTGGAAAGAATTTAGCAGCACTTTACCACCAGAGGGGGTATAGCTCAGTGGTAGAGCATTTGACTGCAGATCAAGAGGTCCCCGGTTCAAATCCGGGTGCCCCCTCAGATGGGATTCCTGTTTTTCACATGTATTGAGCTGTAGAGTGAAATTTTCCACCATTTGAATGTTAATAATACTTTAGAATTGACAGCAACCCAGATGTGGATTGTATAGAGTTGGACCCTACATCAATCAAGCTTTGAGTGCAGAAGCCTACTTTTACTATGGATAGGTAGGGACAAGAGGCTGCTTACTAACCCATTGGGCTAATGTCAATTATAGTTGTATGACCTGAAGTAACTTCTCTATTTAAAGTCAAGGCCTTGGTCTGTAAAATACAGGAGCCCCAAGTTCAAGGCCCCATAGCTAGAAAAGGGAGAAGCACTGGTGAGCTCTTTCTGGACTCTGGACTCTGGACTGCTGTTCGGCTCAATCTCCCTGTTCAGCACAGCAGAATAATGGGAACTGGGGGAAAAAATGCGTGAGAGTATCCCACTGGGCTCCCCAGGGATGACACAATCAGATTCCATGTTTAAAATATCACAGCCTCACCCTGACCCAGACAGCATGCTTCTCCCTGTCTCTTTTTTCCTTTTTTGGGGCAAAACCTAGCTGAGGGGGACGCCCTCGTTTTTCTACTCACCCTTAGGGTTTCCTCCAGCCCCACAGGGTCACCACCGGTCACACAGCCGGCAGATATCTGCCCCCATTTTTAGGATTTGAAACCTGATGGTTTCGTAGTAACGCTCTAGTGATTCTCAAAGAGGGAAGGCCTTGGTTCCCTACCTGCATCACCTGGAAAATCATCCAAAAAACAGTCAAGGCCTCCCTCTAGGCCTACAGAATAAAAAAAAAAAAAAAATGGGGGATGTTTTCACAAGGTCATTCTGGAGAATGCTTAAGTTTGAAAAATATAGCATTCATTTATATTGCTTCTCACTGGGACGTAGATGTTATTCTTGTGAATCGAAGTGAGTTGTTCTCAAAGCGCTTTCACTCTGCCTGTGTCCCATGCAATAGGGAAGCGTGAGAACAGCACGTCCACGCCACTGGTAAGAAAGCAGAACACAACAAAAAGGAAAAAGAAAACTCAAATTGGAGAAAGGGTAGGTCATGTGTTTCCCTCTTTTGACTCACCCATACCAGCCACCCCTCCCCCCCCGAAACAGAACGCGAACCTGGGGAAGTCACCGTGACTCTTGAACCCGCTGCATAGACCTATCCAATCAATAAAAGTAAAGCTAGCGCGGGCAGAAATCTCCAAGCTCCAGTCAAATGATGACGTGCAGTCCTTGGACCTTAGCCTCCTAGTGCAGAATATAGAGCAAAAATGAAGGGTTTCTGCTAAGGTTGGAAAATGACGAGAGGTCGTCGTTTTTGTTTCATCCTAGGTTCCAATTAAGGTAAGAAATGATGTGAGAAGTGTATTGATTTCAGAAGGAAAAGGCTCCGAGGGGGCACCCGGATTTGAACCAGGGACCTCTTGATCTGCAGTCAAATGCTCTACCACTGAGCTATACCCCCATGCGGTTGCAGTGCAAGGAGTAAATTCTTTTGGAACAGCGACACTGTCGCAGCTGCTACACTGATGAGTAGGGGTAGGAGAAAGGAATGAAGGTTGAGCAGAAGGGGCCAAGCCAGAGCAAATCTGCGACCGGAGGAGCCGGGGCGCGGGGAGGGAGAGCTGGCATAGCCGGGAAGCGCGGAGCCCAACGCGGAGGCGCAGGTACCGACGTGGGAAAGGATCCGGGCGGCGGGGAACTAACTGAGGGGCGGGGCAGGGGGTTCCCCGCAGGTTCACGCCGGGTATGGACTGGCAGCAGGAAAGTGCCGCGTCTGGAGACCTGCTCCAGCGTGAGTAGGGCACCAGCTCCACCCTGCGCGGGTACGCGGGGTCCGCCTTCCCACGAGAGAGCAGGCGGCCAGCCGCGCTCGGCCCGGGGCTGCGGTGCAACCTGAGCTCCGGCAGCCAGCCGCGATTCCCACCGCCCTCCCCGCAACCCGCCCCCGCGCAGCCCCACGTCGCCCGGGGAGCGCGCCTGGCCGCGCGCGCCCTTCCCGCGCCCGAGGCGCGTCCCCGCCCCGGTGCGGCCCCTCCTCCCGCTGTGTTTATTAGGGGAAGGAGGGCGGAGGCGGAGGCCAGTTCCCCAGTTCCAGTCGCCGTCGCCGCTGCCTGCACAGTTGCAGCGCGGCCGCCTCCCGCCGGCTCGTCGGAGGAGCAGGGACGGTGCACGAGCTCGGGCGTCCCCGCCCGAGTCTTTCCCCGGAGCCATGAACCCCAACTGCGCCCGGTGCGGCAAGATTGTGTACCCCACCGAGAAGGTGAACTGTCTGGATAAGGTGAGCTCCCGGACGCGGCGACGCGTCTAGGCGATCCCGGAGCGGTGAGCCCAGTCCGGGGAGGAGAGAGGGGCTGGGTCTTGGCAGACTGTCCCCAGCGATCCCCGGAGCCGGGCGGGAAGGCGGGCGGTGGCTCGGGGTGGGGGACCGGCCCCAGTCCAGAAGCCCAGAGATCCTGGGCGAGGCAGTGGGCAGCCACTGCTGGAGAAGGACGGGTCCTGTGCTCCGGGGGCGGGGGGTGGGGAGTCGCGGGAAGGCAGACGCGGTGGGGTGTGTGCGGGGGTTCGAGGTGCAGTCCCGCCCCCCCAGGGCCCCGAGTGTGGGGAGACGGCCGCTCCCTCTGCCCACGGCGCCCAGCGCCAAGTAGGCGGAAGCGCGAGGCCGGGGTGGGGGGGTTGGGGGGGGCGGGGCGGAGGCCAGGGCCAGTGAAACCCGCCTCGGGCCGCGGGTGGCTGGGCGCTGGATGGGGGTCCTCGGCCAGCCACTGTGGCCTCCGGCGTAACGGCATAGGGGAGCAGCCGAGCCTCACTGCGAGAGCCCTCTTTGAACGACCTGCTGGAACCCCCCTCGGTTCTGTGGTTGGGGAACCCGCAGACCTCCTCCATAGTTTCCCAACCCCCAATTCAAATTACTAGCCAATTCCCGGTGCTGGGCGGCCCAGCGGGAGCCGGGCGGGGCCGGGTGCTGGGTCGGGTGGATGGGGGCGCCTTGCAGAGACCTGAAATTGTGCTCAGCCTGGAGTCTGGCTTGGAGAACAAAGAGCTAACTTTTCAAAGCAGGTTTCTCCCGTGGAGGGTGGGGTTGGCCGAGTTCTGGGGAAGCCTAGGAAAGGGGGAAATATTTGGGGGGCGGGGGAGGAGAGGTAGCTTTCTGGAAATTCTCAGTCCCCTGGGGGCACTTACGCGTCCCAGCCCAGGCCGGATTCGTTCATCTGGTAGCTATTAGACTTCTGCAAGGGGGGTGTGGGGGTGAGGAGCACTGGGTGTTTCCAGTGCCGTTTGAGGTAGGACCCTGCCTTTCAGGAAGCTCCAAGTCCAGGGCAACCGACCCTTTCTCAGTGCTCACCACCGCAGGCGGACACCTCTGCGTTAAGGCTCTTCCTCATAGGTGCATTGTACGGAGCACCCCAGGCTAGCTCCGAGTCCACACCTTCCTTCCTTTCTAACTGAACTGGCAAGAGACAGGCCCATAAAAGTGGGGAGTCGGTTTTGTTTGGGCCGGGATAGTTCATTGGCCATTACTCTTTGACCCCTGAGCCCGTCAGGAAGTGGGGTTTGAGGTTTTGAAACACACTTGAACTTGCTCCTGAGGGGAAGGAACCCAAGGACCCACGCTATTTCACTGTCCCTCCTGGGCCGGATTGACCAAGAGGCTGGGGGATGAAGGGACGGTGTGCACCTGCCGTGTCTCACCGTACCAGCCTCCGGAGGGCCAGACTGCAACTTGCCACTCTTGGGGTGAAGAAACAACCCCTTGAGGGGTTAACTGTCCTCGCATGACTGTCTTCGGCGTCTCTGCTATCAGGGATTTTAAACTGTATTTGCAGTTTCCTGGGCCAGCAGGCAGACTCCTCTTATTGTTCACAGTCATAAGTGGGAGGGGCAATAAATGAGGGAAGATTACTAGTTTGGGAGGTGGGAGACTTGGTCCTTGTTCCAGGTCTGCGCCCATCAGCTTTATGAATGGTTCTGGACCTCAGTATTCCCTGTCTATCGGATGGGTATTGATGATGTCATTGGCTTGGAGGTGGGCAGAGCAGGAAGTGTGGTCAAGGTTATGTCCTCCCTCCTTTTCTGTCCAGCTCCATGGGGACTTTCCTTGTAAAGACCTTCAGTGCTGTGTGCCACAGGAAAGGGGGCAGGGATCCTACATGATACCCTCCTCAGTTCTGTTCCCTCCATGAAATAAGATATATAGGTTGGCACTGCCCTGGGAAGTGGGAGTGGATGATTCCCTCCTGGTTTTAGAACTCCCCCTAGCGGATGTGGCCCTGGAGAGACCTCTCTCCCTTCCTCCTCTCCCTCTGATCTGGAGAACTGGAAAATCCAGTATCAGTCCTCTTCCTCCCATGCCCCCAGGTAGTAAGAACAGGCACCTGGAAGTGGAGCCCTGGAGGATGCTGAGCAGAGAGACCTGGGAGAGGGGAGGGTTCATTCCCTCAGGCATGGTTGCTACTCAACTTCCCAAGGCTTCTGGTGTGCAGTCACTGAGTTAACTTAGTGTGGCCTTATTCCCTGCAGTCCCTTATGTCATTGGAACCTGCAACATGGCTAGAGGACAAGCTGTGTCCTTACTGTGAAGTCTCTTCTCTGAGCCTTATCTCCCTAAGGGATAGATGGGTAAACCTTGTAACCACTGAAGGCCACCCCGCTCCCAATCAGCAGTACCAGTGTGTTCTGCATGTTGGATAAATATATACTGCTGATGACGGTGTTTGAGGAAGGAGGTTGAGGTTTGTTTTCCCAAAGGGTTTTCTGGGATTAGAGGAAGGAGAAACAGGGTGACCTCATTCATTTAACAAATATTTATTGAGCACCTACTTTGTATCTGGGATCCTGTGTTGTTAAGAATCTTGCCACCTTTTTCTCTTTCTCTCCTGGCTAGATTGGGTCTCCACAGCTTAAAACAGGTGGAGACAGTCAAGAAGGCTTGGGGATTGGTCTGCTGCCAAGCTCTTCTGGAATGTCCCATTAGTGAGGGCTTCCTTCCTTAAATGGCTAAATGCCCCCTCTTCTCTCCAAAGGGCAGAGTCATTGCAGCTGTGGTACCTGTTCTTTTAAGAAAGTTTAGCATACCCGCAGTCACCTCGAGACCACCATGTGTCCAGCGGCTACTGCTGCAGTGCTGGGCTGCCTGGCACAGCAGGGGAGGGCTGCTTCTGTGAACTGTGAGCCTCTCAATGAGCGTTGCATTGCAATATGACATGGGCTTGGAGGTGCATGCCTTTATTCCCAGCACTCAGGAGGCAGAGGTAGGGAGATCTCTGTAAGTTCCAGGCCAACTGGGACTATTGGGAGACCCTGTCTCAAAAAGATTAAAAAAAAAAAAATCTCATAATGTTTTTGGTGAGTTTACACTTTTGTGTTGGTCCACAGTTCTTCAGGGCCCTGCCCACCAGCCTCAGGGTAGACATGCCTGCTTGGAATAGGAGACGAGACTGATGCTGTTTTTTCCTTCCTTCCTTCCTTCCTTCCTTCCTTTTTCTTTCTTTCTTTCTCTCTCTCTTTCTTTCTTTCTTTCTTTCTTTCATTCTTTCTTTCCTTCTTTCTTTCTTTCCTTTCATCTTTCTTCTTTCTTTCCTGTCTCATTTTAGCCTAAGCTGACTTGGAACTCACTATGTAGCTCAGGCTTACCTAGAACATGCAGTAATCCTCCTGTCTCAGCTTCCTGAGTGATGGATTATAGACATGTGCCACTCTCTCCTCCTCCCTCCCTTCTCTCCACAGGGTTTCATTTAGCCTAGGCTATCCTTGAACTCCTCCTCCTCCTGCTTGTACCTTCCAAGTGTAGAGATGACAGATTGGGACTGACCACACCCATTTTCTGCTGTGCTGAGAGTTGAACACAGGGCTTCAGGCATAAGCACTTTTCCAACTGAACTACGCCCCAAAGTTCTTACTGTTTAGGTCTTCTGCTAGGGTGTTTGCAAAAACTATTTTTACTTATGCTGTCTCCATTCCAAAAGCAAGTTCCCACTCCTTACTCACCCTGTCTGGGAGAATGGGGGATCCTGAGAGTTGTGGCTTGGGGAGCTTGAAGTTATTAGAAGGGATTTGTGGAGGTGCAGCAAATACTACTGCCTGTAAGCCAGTGGCCCTGAATTGGACTGGAGACAGGCCAGGGTGGTGCCGGTGTTGACCCTAAAGGAGGGACAAACCGTACATAACCCAGTGGAACAGGAAAGAAATCTCATACTCCAGCTCTGAGTCACAGCCACCCTGGAGAGCTCAAGAACAGAGAACAAGGTGCCAGGCTGTAGGTACAGTGACCTGAACGACTCTTCCCTCACCCTCCTCCAGAGCCATGGAGGTCCCTTCAAGGGGAGCGGGACCCTTGTAGGGCTTCTATCCCCATTGGTTTATTTTGCCTTTCTGTGGAGTCAGTTTTCCACGAAGTGTTATCAGGCAAGGGAAGGGTGGCTGTCCTGGTGCCCGGGGTCCTGTCATCCCAGGCTTGCCTTTTGACCAGACTGAGCAGGACACAATTGCTCTCATCCTGGGGTTGGTTCACAGGCTCTCAAGGGTATTCCTTGCCTTCCCTAAAGGAGTACATGGCAGAGTGCCTGGATTTCCTTGAACTTCAGAACCTTCTAATAGAAGAGGGTGACGTGTCTAAGGAGATGATGGTTGCAGCCTCGTTTTACAGTTGGCAGAGGCTACCCTTGGAAATCACCCAGCCAGCCCTCCCCTCAACCCATTCTAGTCTCTGCTTTTCTGCTCTAGAGGCCCATCAAAAAGAGGACATGTGATTCCCCCTTCCTTGTCCCAGATTATGGGTGTGAACTCTCCCTCCTAATATAGGGGTTTCTCTTCCCAAGGGCAGCCTGGAGGGACCTTGGGGATACCCTGGTGTAGATGCTAGTGTGTATATTCTGCCCCCTGCCTCCTGCTTTTCCACAGGGCTTGATTCTAGGTGGCCATCTGTTAGGGAAGGATGCCTCTCTCTTTCCTGAGTCAATCAAGAGGAGGCCTTGGAGGTCTCTCACCCTAGGACAGTGTATTCCTCAGTATGTGTGTGTGAAAGTGGGTCATGGTCTGGATTCCTGAGAATGTTTTTCCTGGCAGGCCCCTGCGGAGATGGGGGAGGTGGGGGCCCAGGCAGGGGCATGCAGGCCAAGGCCACAGACTAGCTGGTGACAGTGCTGGGGCCGTCTGCCAATGCTTCCCAGTCACAGGGACCTATAGGGAAGGGACCACCCTGTTTTGTTTTGTTTTGTTTTTTCCTAAGGGTTTGAGTGTTGAAGCTGTGTACCACTCCAAACAGTAAGGAGTCTGAAAGTTAACAGTGGTTGGGGTGGGCTCTGGGATGGGCCTAGGTTGGGGTAGGGCCTGGTTAGCACACCCAGCCCTTTACTTCCAGACTTCCAGCTGGCTGTTTTCTCAGGGAGTGGCTTCCCATTGCCTTAACATTCACGGTTAGGTTTTTGCCCTTTAGCTCTCCTTGTTAGGGAACGTGTCCCATTAGACCACTGAAATTACCCTGCTGCTGAAGTAGGCCAGGGTGGGCACAGAGTCTCCAGCTGGACTCTGAGCTCCCTTTCCTCCCTCCCCTGCTCTTAGAGACTGTGAAGCCCCTTTGGGAAACACCTGAAAAGCACTGCCTTGGGGGGGATTCCTTGACCGATGGCCAAGAACCAGTCCTACTGCTCTGGCAGTCCTAGGTCTCCCTGCATCCCTCCCAGGCCTCTGGTCACCTCCTTTGGGGTCAGGGAAATGAGGCATGTATAAGGTCAGATTACTCAGTCAGCCTGGATTCTGGGGTCTTGGCAGCTGGAGCATGGTGGGTGCCAATCCGGATCCTCATTCTAGGACAGGAGGGTGAATTTACACGTCGGTTGCATGGGCTTGCCTGGGCGGGTAACAACATTTCTCAGGGCTGGACTCGCTTTGATTACATGGTTTCTCCTTCCCTGCTTCCCTGTCCCCTTCATTGGCCGTCCTGGATGGATGGATGGCTAGTTTTAGACTCCTGGGTTTGCTGGAGTCTAACCTGCCTTTCAGTTTCATACTCACAGTGTTGGAGTTTGTGAATGCCTCCGGGGGGTGCCTGAGGTGCCAGGTACTTTGCTGAGGGCAGGTGATTTCTTATGACAGTGGGAGTGAAGGGGGGAGAAATAGGTATTATATGTAGTCCACAGACAGGAAGTAGAGCCAGACTCACAGGGTCTGGGTCCAACACAGGACAGGATGAAGCCAAGGTCATCCAGCTCCTTGAATTGGAGCTTTGATGTCTACCTAGACATTTTTACTGCCTCTGCAGGGTGGTTTCCAACCCTTAGCCATCTGGGAGGGGGACTTGTGGGGCAGGACAGGATGCGGGTGTGGCACCTAGAGCTGGGCCACTCACTGGCTCCACTGATAAGGGGTCCCTTGGGAAGCAGGAGGTGTCTGAGCTGGAACAGCATGAAGGGGAACTCAAGGGTGGCACCTACCTTCAGAGAGGAAGTTAGGAATGCCTTGGTTCTGGGCTTGTGTGCCAGGGTGCTGGGCCCTCTTCTGCAAGCCTGAAGCCTAGAGGCTCTGCTTCATCCTGGTCTGCTGCTTAGCAACGGACTGCTGACTGCCGCTTTGCATAAGCAATGAGGCCAGTCCTGGACAGGAGTTGGGAGGTGGAACTGAGTTCTGGAGGATGTTGCCTCCATCCATAAGTGGATTCTAACTCCCTTTACCCTTAGATCTACTCTTCTCTCCACCCTGACACATCAATGCCTTGGTGGGGGATGGGGAGGCGAGGTAGTATCATTGGGTGTCAGAGTCTGTGACCTAAAACACCCCCTGCTCACCAGGTATTCTTGTAGCCTTGGGCCCAGAACTCTGGTCGAGAGCTTCTTGAGTGTCTGTGCCTAGTTAAGTCCTGGTGTCTGATGGCATGTCTCTTGTCTCCATCCAGTTCTGGCATAAAGCATGCTTCCACTGCGAGACCTGCAAGATGACACTGAATATGAAGAACTACAAGGGTTATGAGAAGAAGCCCTATTGCAATGCGTGAGTCCTGGGTTGGGAGCACCTTACCCCCCCCCCCCAAATTCTTCCTTCCCATCTCATAAGGCCAAGGTGACACTGCCAGTTTTTGGCAGACCCTACTTTTAATACATCGTGATAACCTTGTGCCTTTACAATAGAGGGCTCTTCCTGTCCCTATTTTATAGATGAGAAAACAGGCTTGGAGAAGTTCACCTTTCAAGATCTCCTAGCTGGGCTAACTAAAGGCTGATTCATAGCCAGTCTGGGTGGTAAATAAAGCCTGCTGGCTCCTTCCACTGCATGCTGTTGAGAGTGAAGCTTTGCAGTATGGCCCTTCAGGATTAAGAGACCTGCCCTGGCTGGGCTGGCCACCATGTTGGGCTTGGGAGGTATGGCTCCCCCATTGGCTGCCTTTTTGATCTGTCACCTGGGCACTTACTGCGCTTTGGTGTCTCTTCCATTGTTCCTTCTAGAAGGTTCTGGAGTCCAGTCAGTCCTTTTGTTCATCTCCTGAGAAAAGAGTATACCCTGGCTTAGCAGGGAGCCGATAGATACTGTTTTTCAATTATTCTGAGAGTTGCTACTTGGGTGCTGTTCCTTCAACAGAATCCTATGGCCTGGCCCTTGGGAGGCAGGGCCAGTAGGGAGGCCATCGTTCCCACCCTAGAGGGATGCCACCTATTCCACCTGCACCACTGCAGTTTCAGAGTGCCATAACCTTCCATCTCTGAGGTGACCTCATGTGTAGCAAGGGCATCTTCAATGTCAGGTCAAGGACACCTGCAGCAACTGTCTTCAGGGTCCTCTGTAAGGGCCGGAGGGCCAGGGGTGTTGTTTAAAAAGATGAGGTAATGCTGGGTGTGGCGGGCGCACGCTTTTAATCCTAGCACTTGGGAGGCAGAGGCAGGTAGATCTCTATGAGTTCACGGCCAGCCTGGTCTACAGAGTGAGTTCCAGGACAGCCAGAGCTACAGGGAGACCCTGTCTCAAAAAGACAAAAAAATAAAAAATAAAAAAATAAATAAATAAAAAGGTAGGCAGTAAGATCAGTAATCAATAACTTTAGGATATGATTTGTTTAGTTTTCGTTGTTTCACTCCTATATCCCAGGCTCACCCCTATGTACCCAAGGATAGACAGCCTTCTGTGATCCTGTTGCCTCTACCTCCAGGTTGCTGGGTTTACAGGCTTGCTCCATCGTGCCCAGCTAGTCTCCCTTAATTCCATCAGAAGGCAGAGTTCACCAGGAAGGGAAATTCAGGACTTGTCTAAAAGGGGGTCAAGAGCTTAAGCTTCTTTGAGGGCTAGCTGACTCTTATGTAACTGTTCCTAGTCCCCTTCTGACACCATGGCCTCCTCTCCTTGGCCTTGAACATTCACAAGACACTTGACTTGCCCTCTGCCATATGCCAACCTGTGCCTGGTACTGGGGAACTGATTCATGATAAAATCTCAAACCCAAGAGACAGCATGACCTCTTCTAAATGAACAGTGACTGCGCGGGTTGGGGAGAGGAAGGACCACATCTCTGTTCTCCCAACTTCCACTGCTCTTCTGCCCCCCACCAACCCCTCCCAGCCCCCAGGGAAATGGGACATTCTTGGAATTCTTAAGGGCTCACACCAGCTCTGATTCTCTGCCACTTCCTCCCTCCTTTGGGGAGTGGGGTGTGGTTCTGAGAAGCCAGGGCGCTTAACCCCTTGGTTGCAGGACTGCTTCAGCCTCCTTTGGGGACTCCCAGCCTCCTTTGGGGCAGCTTCTGGGCTTCCACTCCCTGGCCGAAGTTTGGCTGAACTGAGGCTCCCCAGGCCATACCTCTTCTGAAGACTCCGGGAAGTCCATCTACCATTCAGTGAGCATTGGGAATTGGAGAGAAAGTATTCCTCTACCACGTTTCGTTTCCTTAGCCCCAGTTCCTGAGTTCAAGCTAAATCTTCTTGGGGAGACCAACAGTAAGAGAAAGAAGGGGCTTCTGTAGCATTGGGGGTCTGGGAGAGATAGAAAACGATGCCTGCCCTCCCCTGGGAGTCACTAGTTCTCTCTCTTGACCTTCAGCTAGAGGAGCTTTCCTCCCCAGCCTTTTTAAAAGGCCTAACCTCAGTCCTATGGAGGTGACTTGAAAGAACCTAGTTTGGGGTGAGGGAGTGTGACCCAGCTATGCTTCATTCCCGCTGCAGTGACTCTTGGCCAGGCTGCTCCTCCTTGCTAGCTCCATCCTCACTGTGCCTGTGGAACTGTCTGCCAAGCCACCTGTTCTCACCCAGTCTGTGAAGTGGACAGGTGGCTCTGGCTCCTGGCTGCTGGGTTCCCCTTTCCCAAGCATGCTGGACCCTGGACCAGAGTCCTTACTATGCCAGACGGGTGATCTCATTCCATTCCATTCTGTTTTCTTTTCTTTTTTTTAGATTTTTTTTTAATTTAAAAATTTATTTATTTTCTATGTGTATGAATGTACTGTCTGCATGTAGGTCTGTGCACCCGTGTTGTGCAATGCCGCGGAGGTCAGAAGAGGGCATCGGATTCCCCTGGAACTGGAGTTCTCCTGGAATTGGAGTTACAGACGGTTCTCAGCCACCATGTGGGTGCTGGGGATCGAACCTGGGTCCTCTGCAAGAGCAGTCGGCGCTCTTAACCGCTAGGCTATCTCTCCAACCCTCCATTCTGTTTTCTTTATTTTTTATTATTATTTTTTTGGTCTTTTTGAGACAGGGTCTCCCTGTAGCCCCAGCTGTCCTGGAACTCACTCTGTAGACCAGGCTGGCCTTGAACTCACAAAGATCCGCCTGCCTCTGCCTCCCGAGTGCTAGGATTAAAGGCGTGCACCACCACGCCAGCTCCATTCTGTTTTCTAACTGCCTCTGGGGAATGGCCCCCCCCCTTCTCATGCTCCCTTCCAACCCTGGCCATGCTTATAGACTTACAAGCCTGGGTTCCTTCTGTTTAACTCTGCCGGGTTCCACTGGGCTAAGTCTAGGGTAGGACCCGAAGGGGCAGGTGGTATCTCTTGGCACTTTGCCAAGATCCAGGGCCACCCAGTGAGTTTGGGGATGAGTCTGGTGTCCAGCGAAGCCTCTATGTTCTGCCTGTTCCTGGCCAGTTCCTGAGCCCCAGGGCAGATAGGATCTTGTGGGAGAAGAAGGAATGAGAGAAGAAAGCTCTCTGTCCCTGGTCTGGCTTCCCAGACCTCTAGATAGTGCTATTAACAGTGAAAAGACTTCTGTGAGGATAAGGCGGGGAGTGAACACAGGCTAGAGCTCTGGGCTGGCCTCTTGCTGTCAAGGGCTACAGACGCGCCAGCCTGGCTTGTCCTCAGACCCTTGCCTGGGCTGCGCATGACCACACTACAGATTCCTCACAGCTGGCACTTGGATCACCTTTGTCAGGTAGAGCCCACACTCTCCTGCCTGCATAGTAGCACCCCTCCCTTCACAATAGCACCCCTGCCTGTACATACAGTAGCACCCCTGCTCAGCAGTTCTCTTCAAAGCTTCCAGGTGTGTGGAGTGGGCCTACTCTGTTGGCTTGAGACAAAATGGTGGCCAGGATATTTGTTTTGTAAATGAGATCATCGGATCCTTGGTTCATATAAACCCAGATCTACAGAAGGCGTCAGAGTGCAGAGGTCGGGCTGAGTTTGGAGCGGAGAGAGTGACTGACTGACTGCCTGTGCCCCTGAGGGACCTGCAGTCAGGAGCCCATTGTAGGCCAGATGAACCAACTGGGGAAGAAAAAGGGGCTCAGCTGCAACTTTCCCTTTAGATTGACAAGCAGACATCTGGGTTTCCGTTTCAGTCTGCCTGATCTGTAGGGGGAGGGACTGAGCCAGGGGCGGAGATGTCTCTCATGTTGGGGGTGGTGAATCACTACCCCTTTCTCAGGCCTGAGCTGGGTGGTGGGGTGGGGTCTCTGTCACTGTATTATAGTACCCTCATCCCAATCCCATACAGGTTTTGTTGTTTGTTTTTATTTATTTTTTTAATTTTTTTAAAATTAATTTTATTTATTTCTGTATGTGTATGAATGTACTGTCTGCATGCAAGTTTGTGCACCCGTGTCGTGCAATGCCGCGGAGGTCAGAAGAGGGTGTTGGATTCCCCTGGAACTGG
>VZQC01013897.1:662539-694621 GCA_009823505.1 Rhizomys pruinosus
TACCCAGGGCTGGGGGCTGCAGGGAGGGGACTGGGCTGATCCGGCAGGGGGTGTAGCCCTCGTCTTGCCCTTCCTCTGCTTGAGCTGGGTGTAGCAAAGGCAGTTGGAGGGTGGAGGCTCTCGGGCTCCTTAATCTAATTAATTGGATGCAGATTAAAATCCTTCCCCTCCGCTAGCAGCTCTGGAGTCCACATCTGGGCTGGCACACCCCCTTACCGCACTTCATTTTTTTTTTTTTTTACATCAGTATTCCAGTTCTGGGGGGTTGAGATGAGGAAAATGGCGCCTGCAAAGAAGCAATGAAGGACACCCCCCCCCCGCCCCCAAGTCCATCTGAAGTGCTTGGTTCATGTATGAGGGGCTCTTGGGACTTTCTGGTAGGGTGAAGGGACAGGGTGAGTGGAGAAGTGGGTGTGAGTATCTAGGGTCCCCGTCCTTGTAGAGGGAACATCTGTATGCTGAGTGTGAGGCACTGGGGAGGGTGTGTAGCCGTCAGGTGCATGTGTTTTGGCATCTTGGCCACTGGAGATGGCTTTCCACCTTAAGTCTGTGTATAAGGCCAAGTGAGAATCCTCAGGGTTTGCAGATGGGCTTCTGTGGACGTCTGTTTACAGAGCAAGCTTCTGCCTCCCATCCTCCAGCCTCCAGCCTGCCTCTACCCTCTCACATAATCCCATCTAGTTCTCAGAATTGACCCCTCACACCTGGCCAGAGCTGCCTCAAACGCCCTCACTTCTGCCGTGTGTGGTTCTGACTCTCCTCACCCTGGTTTCTGTCCCACTAGGTCTGCAGAGTGGGCCCAGCTGTGCAGATCATCGTCTCTGAAGCCCTCCTTCCTAGGGCCTCAGATGGGCCAGTTCTAGAGATTTTCCTTCCATTCCTTCTGTTCCTTTCTTGTCTTTAGGAACGTAGTCCCTCATTCTCCCCTGGCCTGGACCCGCACGGGCGTTGTGGAGGGGCTCCCGAGCTGTGGGTGGCCTGGCTGTGTGGCACTGGGCCAGACCTGGGGGTTGGACCCTGTCTTCCCCTCCTTTATCCACCGGCTCCATTTCGGCTGCCAGCTGCAGGCACCTGTGTTTGCTTTTCTCGTGTAGCTCTCCTCCCTTTCTGGGGGAGCTGCTTGTCTGGCCAACCTACATGAGCAAGACACAGGGTGGCATTGCCTAGGTTGATGACAGTGACATCAGCATGGGGGAAGGGGAAAGGACTGTCACTAAGTCAGCGACGAAGCCAGAACCTGGGACTATTCCTTTTCTAGTCACATCCTCCTCGATGGGGTCCTCTCTACCCGAGTCCTGTTCTTCACAAGTGGCCTGGGGGATGCTGTGTGGTCACAGGGTGGTGTGGTTAGGACATGGAGGACATGCCAGGTTTCGTGAAAGCACGGGGAGGTGGCGGCTGCTCTGGGCGTGTCAGCCAGACTGGCTGGGTCATGTGTGGAAAGAGGCAGAGCCCAGTTGGCCCCCCATGTCTTTCTTATCGTGGGCCGGCTGCCTGTGAATCAGGGCGTCTGCATTGGTATTAACTGTGGTGGGTGCAGTCACCCAACGCTTAACAAGGCCTTCGGTGCATCACCTACTTGGAGAAGTCACTCCCTAGTCTCATAGCTAGGTGGGGCCTACAAGGACCCCCCCCTCCCCCGAATTGTTTCACATTCCAGCATGTACACAGACCATTGGCCGGTTGGCTGGGGGATCTCCTGGTGACACAAGGGTATTTAGGAAAGTTCTCATCCGAGTCTGGTGTAATGTGTCTTTATTCAACAAATATTTGTTGAGCTTCAACTACTGTTCTGGGGGCTTGGATAAATTGATGGACCAGTGACCATAAAATCCTCTCCCCTCATGAAAAGGTGGAGAAAAGGGGCTGGAGAGATGGCCTAGTGGTTAAGAGCGCCGACCGCTCTTGCAGAGGACCGGGTTCGATCCCCGGCACCCACATGGCTGCCGAGAACTGTCTGAAACTCCAATTCCAGGAGAACTCCAGTTCCAGGGGAATCCGACACCCTCTTCTGACCTCCGCGGCATTGCACGACACTGGTGCACAGACCTGCATGCAGACAGTACATTCATACACATACAGAAATAAAAAAAAAAAAATTAAAAAAAAAAAAGAAAAGGTGGAGAAAAGATGGGTGATGTGATGAATCTGTGAACTCCAGACTGCGAGTGACAAGTGCAGTGAGGTTATCCTTGAAGTCCCCACAAGCTGACTTCTGAGCCCCTTGCCCCCTGCCACAGGACTCAGATCTGTGCTGGGTGCCTTGACCACACTGTTTAATCTCTGTAGCCTCAACTTCTGTGGGTCGAAAGGGGACAGTGACAGCACTCTCCACCTAATAAGTCATATAAGCTCTTAGCACAGAGCAGCATTCACTGTTGTTACCTGTCACCTGAAGGTGACTGGCCTCCGGCTGGTCTTCCCACTGATCCTCCAAGCTGGGCCTTGTTAGCCCGTCGAAGCCCCACTGTGGATATCTGTGTTTGCTCACCACCTTCCTCCCTGATACACAGGTTCTATTTCCCTTCAGTCCTAGATCTCATGCTCCTCTGATAGATCTCCATTTCTGGTCCCAGTTCCCATCTTCTCCACAGTCTGGTTAGGTCCTCCTGGGTGTCCTGCTCCTCCGTGGGAGACTCGAAGGGATGGTTCTCCCAAACGGGTAATCTGAAACCCTTAGAGCCTCCCTGTGCCTCCTCCGCCAGGCTGTCACTCAGCCTCCGTGTCTTGCCATCTTAGTCAGTCCCAGCTGTTCTGCAGAGCCCCTGACTCCCGCTTAGCATTGGCAGTGTGGGCAGGGGCTGCCCAATGATAGGAGAAGCCCAGATGTCCCTGCCCTCTTCCCCAGAGTGATGCCCAGTCTTCTTTCTGTCCCGCAGACACTACCCCAAGCAGTCCTTCACCATGGTGGCTGACACTCCGGAAAACCTCCGCCTCAAGCAACAGAGCGAGCTGCAGAGTCAGGTGAGGGGCAGGCAGCCTGTGGGTGGGGAGGGCCGGTGGAACTGGATTGGGTAAGGGTGCCTGCGGTTGTTAAGGCCTTGGGTGCTGAAATCCTTGGCCTGCCTGTCTCCCTGCCCCCACCGTGCCTCAGTTGCATCATACTTCCTGACTTCTGCAGAGCAGGGAGGGCAGGTCCCCTCCTACCTAAAGTGGCTTGGAGAAATGTGGGTGTCTGTTCCACTCTGCTGGGGCCCCCCAGAGCCTGCTTCCTCCAGGAAGCTGTCTCTGGGCTTCTTCTCTAGTCACCCATCACAGAGGAAGGGCTTGGGGCCAACTATAGGAACTTGCCATTCTGTTACACAGCTTTCCTTCTGTGACTGTGTCCCTAGACCTTCTGCACCCTTGAGAGGGAGGGCAGTGTGAAGAGGTCTGTCCTGTCTCTTTAGCCTGGCTTTCATGAATGGTACAGGCCCTGATATTAGGGAAGGAGGCACTGTCCTGGCTCAGAGAAAACCGTCCTTGAGGTACACTGAGCAGCCCTGAGCCAGCACTGCCCTGAGACCTTAATAACGAGCGCTGCCTGGAACCAGCTGCCGGGTTCCTGCTTTAGCAAGGATTAAAGGATTAAAGGTGAGACTTCAAGTAGGGGAATTTGCCAGGTTGGCAAGGTGCCCAGGGTGGTGCCACCTGAGTCTCAGGGGCCCGCTGACTCCTCATCCTCAGGAGTGGTGCTCCTTTTGCCAGAGCAATTTGGATGTTCTGTTGTTGTTGATGTTTTGAGATAGCATGAGGTAGCCCTTGTCAAGAATGGATTAGCCGGGCGTGGTGGTACATGACTTTCATTCCAGCACTCTGAGGCAGAGGCAGGCGGATCTCTGAGTTCAAGGCCAGCCTCGTCTACATAGTGTGTTCCAGGACAGCTGGAGCTACAGGGAGACCCTGTCTCAAAAAGGACTCCCCCCCGCAAAAAACAAGAATGGTTTTAGCCAGGCATGGTGGCACATGCCTTTAATCTTAGCATTTGAGAGACAGAGGCAGGCAGATCTCCGTGAAATTGAAGCCAGCCTGGTCTTCATAACAAATTCCAGGCCAACTGGGGTAAAAGGAGACTCTGAAAAAGCCCTTGAATTTATGATCCTACTGGGTTATCCTCCTAAATGTAGAGATTATAGTCCTGTAGCACTGCGCCCAAGTCTTGCTTCTAAATCTCGTAGTGACCGCTATAGGTCCCTCGAGGAGAACCAGCCCGGCTCCGAATACGCTGCTTCTTTTTTTTTTTTTTTTGGTCTTTTCGAGACAGGGTCTCCCTGTAGCCCCAGCTGTCCTGGAACTCACTCTGGAGACCAGGCTGGCCTTGAACTCACAAAGATCCGCCTGCCTCTGCCTCCCAAGCGCTAGGATTAAAGGCGTGCGCCACCACGCCCGGCAAGAATACGCTGCTTCTTATACTCTCAGATAGTCCTTTTCTTTAGTCAGTGAAGAGAGCGCTGCTTTCCCATGGTACAGCTGAGCTAACTGTGGCTCAGACACTGCACTGGCTAGGCTGAGGCCGTGTGGGGCAGAGCGGTGCTGTCACTGACGTCTCCAGGTCTCAGCGCTGCCAGTGTTTTAGCTCTTTTTTTTTTTTTTTCTTTTTTTGTTTTTTTGAGACAGGGTCTCCCTTTAGTCCCAGCTGGCCTGGAGCTCGCCATGTAGACCAGGCCGGCCTTGAACTCACAGAGATCAGCCTGCCTCTGCCTCCCAAGTGCTGGAATTAAAGGCATGCGCCACCACTCCTGGCCTGTTTTAGCTCTTTTCACAATAGGTCTGTGCAGTCGGAAGGTTGCCTCACTCACTGTGCACAAGAAGGAGGAAGGGGTTGCTGATGCTTTAAGTGTAGTCTCCCCCCCCCCCCCCCCCTTTTTTTTTTCCCTGAGACACATCTCCTGCAGCCCAAGCTGGCTTTAAACTCACTGTGTAGCTGAGGCTAGCCTTGAACTCCTATCTTCCTACCACTAACTTCCAAATCTGAAATTGTAGGCATCTGTCACAGTAGGCATCTGCCAAGCTAAGATTTTTTTTTTTTTTGAGACAGGGTCTCCCTGTAGTTCAAACGAGCAGGAAGTGAGTGTATAAGACCTGAAGTGGTCTCGAACTCACAGATCCAGCTGCCTTAGCCTCCCAGAGCTGGGATTATAGATGCGCGCCACCACGCCCGGCACATTTTTTTTAATTACATTTATTTGGGGTGTGTGTGTGTTTGCTCAATAGGGGACACAAGCGTCACAGCACATGTGAGATCGAGGACAGGTTGTGGGAGTCAGTTCTCTCATTGTACCTTCTGGGGTTCGAGGTATTGAACTTAGGTCAGGCTTAGCAGCAAGTGCCTTTAATCCCCACTGAGCCAGCCCTAGGATTTTTTTTTTTTTGTCTTTTTGAGACAGGGTCTCCCTTTAGTCCCAGCTGTCCTAGAACTCTCTATGTAGACCAGACTGGCCTTGAACTCACAGAGATCCACCAGCAAGTGCCTTTAATCCCCACTGAGCCAGCCCTAGGATTTTTTTTTTTTTGTCTTTTTGAGACAGGGTCTCCCTTTAGTCCCAGCTGTCCTAGAACTCTCTATGTAGACCAGACTGGCCTTGAACTCACAGAGATCCACCTGCCTCTGCCTCCCAAGTGCTGGGATCAAAGGCGTGCGCTATTTCTTTTTTTCTGTGTATCCATGTGCATGGGCTTGTGCCATACTATCTGTGCATGTATGTGGAGGTCAGAGGAAACATGAAAGAGTCCATTCTCTCTGCCGTGTGGGTCCCAAGGACCCAGCTCTAGCTGTCAGGCTTGGTAAGCAGCGGCCTTTACTTGCTGAACCATCTTGCTGGTCCTAATTTTTTTGTTATTGTTTTTCTTTTTCTTTTTTTGAGACAGGGTTTCCCTGTCACCCCAGCTGTCCTGGAACTCACTCTGTAGACCAGGCTAGCCTGGAACTGACAGAGATCCACCTGCCTCTACCTCGTGAGTGCTAGGATTAAAGGTGTGCACCACCACACCTGGCTTAAAGGCAGTTCTTAGTCACCATGTGGATGCTGGGAATTGAACCCAGGTCCTCTGGAAGAGCAGATGGAGCTCTGAACTGCTGAGCCATCTCCCCAGCCCCCTGTTGTTGTTTTTCACATAGGTTCTCAGGTAGCCCTGGCTGGCCTTGAATTTACAATAGTATCCTTAAACTCTCATCTTGAACTTACAAGAGTGTCCTTAAACTCTCATCCTCCTGCCTCCAGCTCTCAAGTGCTGGGGTTGCAGGTTGCACCACCACACCCAGCTCCTTCTGGTTTTCATCTCTTCCCCGAGGAGAACAGTCTCTCCCCTTAAGCACAGTAGTCCCTTATGCTGCTGAGAACTTCTGAAGCTTAAAGGGTGTTAGTTACTTCTTTCTTGACCTACCTGCAACTGCAGGAGTGGATTCAGGACCTTTTCCTGGTTGGGAATTGGCTTGAAAGTCCCAGGGCTGTGCCTGTTGACACACACTGAGAGATCAGGGTCTGGGCTCTGGTCTTTTGATTTACAAGTGCGTAGCTTTTGGCCCTGAGGCTCAGGCCTCCTGTACTCTTTCGAAGGGTAGGGGAATGCATGCACAGCCGCAGCCGGCTGTCCCTTGGTTACAGCCCCTCCACCCACTGCAGCCTGGGAACTGCAGCTCCTGTGGAGCCACTGGGCGAGGACTCCAGCCGAGGGGTAGGATAATCCAGCACGCAGGAAAAGGGGTCACAGTGGCTGATGACTGGACCAAGGAAGGGAGCTTGCTATCTTTCCCTCCCTCCCTCTCTCTTTTCTCCTGTGTGTGCATCCTACTCTGAGGAGAAATTCAACCCCTCACCCTTGTTAACCCCACAACAGCTCACCACAGTGTTTTTTGCCCCTGGAAGCTGATCCTTGCATGGTGGGTGGGGCATATATCAGGAGGCATTCCTGCCCCGTCCTCTTCCTCTGCTCCCCACACACAGGATTTGGTCGTTCCTCAGTGACTAAGAGTCTGATCTGGGGTCACTTCATGGGTTCCAAGCAGACAGGGCAAATCAGGACAGTGGCCATCATTTTTTTAGGGTCTTATTAAAGGGCCAGCCTCCAGAGTGCCACAACTATAGGTGCGAGCTGCCATTCCTACCCTAAGGAGAGGCCACTTTCTAGCCCCATTATCTAGGTAGGAGTGCTTAGAGATGCCAGCTCCGGAGCTCGAAGGCAGGCAGATTTGGCCCTGGTCATGCTTTTCAGTAAGCAAGCTTCAGGAAGTTAGCCCAGGCTGGCCTTAAACTCTTAGTAATCCTTGTATTCAGCCACCCAAGTTTTGGCATTACTGGCATGTGCCACCAGGCCCAGACCAGGCCAGGGTGCTCTCGAGGCTGTGGGCAGGTATAAGTCAGGTAGGGCTAACAGGATCACACTGTGATTCTGCTCCAATGTGGGAGAAAAGACAGTTGGCAGTTGGCATAGAAGACAGTTCTGGTCCTGGTCTTGGGGAGTCGGAGGATTGGGCAACAGCTAAGTGGGTGAAGAGGAAAGGCCTTGGTCCTCTTTGCAGGCTCTCTCTCTCTCTCTCTCTCTCTCTCTCTCCCTCTCTCTCTCCCTCTCCCTCCCCCCCCATCAGCTGTCCACTCTGATCCTCCCTCTGATTTTTATTTCCTCCTTGAGTGGGGAAATGGGGGCTAGAGACCCACTTTCCTAGATGGGGAAGGGGGTGGGGGGGTGGTCCGATGCCCTGAGGCTTGACAGAGCTGCTTGCCTGGTTCCTGTGGCTGTTAGGGGGCAGGGCTCCCTGGAGCTGTGCGTGGCAGGTTGGGAAGGGAAGTGGGAGCTCCTGCCTCCCCTGCCCCACCCCAGCAGGGTGTCAGGGCGTCTTTCCAAGGCTGGTCCTTCCTGGCCTGCCTCCCTGTGTGGGTCCTCCTCTCTCTGGGAAGCTGTCCTGCCTGGGCAGCTTTGTCTTCTAATTGCTATATTAGTTCTCAAGTGGTATGTTGGGTGTTTGGGATACTTGTAACCACCCCTGTGGGGAAGGTAGCCACGGAACTGTCCAGATATGAATCTTCAAGCACTCGAGTAGTCCTGCAGACCTGGCAGTGGTCCCTAGCCTCCTTTTCTCACTGGTACACCGCCATCCCCATCCCCCTACCCCCTG
Organism: Rhizomys pruinosus; assembly: GCA_009823505.1. Taxonomy (NCBI): domain Eukaryota; kingdom Metazoa; phylum Chordata; class Mammalia; order Rodentia; family Spalacidae; genus Rhizomys; species Rhizomys pruinosus. The sequence continues at coordinate 670,632 of VZQC01013897.1, forward strand.
ACTAAGTGGAGGCAGCAGCTTTGGGGTAGGGCTGTGTGTGCGACCTGAGCCCAGGTACTCTCCCAGGTAGATTTGAGGGGTGTCTCTAGGATTTTTTTCTTATTTTTCACCTTCATGGAATTTTAGGAACTGACCCTGGGGGGGGGCAGGAGTATGCAGTGCCCCTTCCCCTTCATCTTGGGGCTGAGTTCTGTGTCCCTCCTGCCAGGCAGCACACCCCGCAGACTGTGGCACTTACTGCTGCCGTCTCACACATCTGTAGTCTCACTACTCCAGAAAGCTGAATCAGAAGGATTTCTTCAAGTCATACGGCTAGCCTGGGCTACAGTGTGAATTCAAAGCCAGCCTGGGCTAGTTTTCAAGGAAAGTAGGACTAGGGTTGGGCGTGGTGGTACACTCCTTTAATCCCAGCATTTGGGGGCCCGGAGAGGCAGAAGCAGAGGGATCCCAATGAAACTGAGGCTAGCCTGGTATATATAATGAGTTCTAGGTCAGCTGGGGCTACAGGGAGACCCTGTCTCAAAAAAAAAAATAAATAAATAAAATAAAAATAAATAAATAAATAAATAAATAAATGAAAAAGTAGAACTAAGGCAATAGCTTACTGGGTAAAATGTTAGCCCCTCAAACATGAGAACTTGAGTTCAATCCTTAGCACCTTTGTAAAAATGCCAGATGTGGTGACACATGCTTGGAGTTACAGCGCTAGGGAGGCAGAGGCAGAGGACGCCTGCCTGGGGCTCTCTGGTCAGCCTGTCTGGCCTAATGGTGCCCTCAGGCCTCCTTTGAGAAGGGCGTGGATGGCACTCCTGAGCACGACACCTGAGGTCGTCTTCTGGCTTCCACACACAGGTGCACACATGGACATAAACATGCACACATAACACGCTTAAGTATTTTAAAAAATGGCTTAGCAGTGTCAGTGAGGCATGGTGGTACACACACTCGTAATCTCAGAAATTGGGAGGCAGGGAGATCATAAGTTCAAAGTGAGCCTGGGGTGCAGAGTGAATTTAAGGCCTCTACTATATAATGAGATCCTGTCTCATTCTTCTCAGAAGTGGCAGCCTAAGATTGACTTTCACATCTGCCATCTCTAGCTGGGACTTGGGACAAGTTATTCAACCTCTCCACAGCAGTACCTTCATGTATAAAGTGGGGATCATTTCCCCCCAAAGCTGGTTGTGGGGAGATTAGTATTTGGCAGGTATTTAGCATTCTTGGCATGGAGCCAGAGCTTTTGTCACATGGAAGGGAGAGGAAATGGACATAATAACCTTTGATCCCTGCTTCCAGCTCTGATCCTTTTCATCAGCTCCTCCCATGTTTTTGTCTAATTTCAAATCCAGTTGTTTTTTTTTTTTTTTATTTTTAGAAGAGGATGGGCTGCATAGTAGGGACCCAGCACATAGAAGACCCACAGTAAGTGGGAGTAGATGGTTGGTGGAGTCTTTTAAGTCCTTAAAGTCCTCTCTCTCTCTGTGTCTCTGTCTCTGTCTCTGTCTGTCTGTCTGTGTAGTCTCACTGTGTAGACCCTGTCTGGCCTGGAACTCACAGAGATCTGCCTGCCTTTACCTAGGACTAAAGTCGTGTACCACCATCCATACCTGTAGTCCAGATTGGCCTAGAACTTTCAGTCCTCCTACCTGAGGATTACAGCTGAGTGCCCCCAGCCTGGTTTCTTAGGCTGAATCACCAAAGCATATATTTATTTATTTATTTATTTATTTATTTATTTATTTATTTATTTATTTATTGGTCTTTTCAAGACAGGGTCTCCCTGTAGCCCCAGCTGTCCTGGAATTTACTCTGTAGACCAGGCTGGCCTTGAATTCACAAAGATCCGCCTGTCTCTGCCTCCCAAGTGCTAGGATTAAAGGCGTGTGCCACCACGCCCAGCTACCAAAGCAGATATTTAATCTGACCGCCTTGTAGTTTTGGAGATGATGCTTCTGCATTCAGTTCGTTCCTCATCCATCTCTAATTGTAGTCTCAGCTGGATAAATGATGAACAAGTTAAGATTGTTCCAGAGAACCTCCCTGGATGCTGGCATTAGGCACATCAGTCCAAGCCCTGCTGTGGGAATTGCCAGGCTCTGGCACCAAGCAGGGATGGACTTTGGCCAAAGTGCGTCTGTTTTCTTACTGGCCTAGCTTACAGCAGGGTTGAATGACCTCTGACAACCCCGTACAGCAACCTCCGTCATGGCTGGGTGAGGCTTCCTGCATGAAGAGAGCCTGGTTGGAGGGACTCCAGGAGTATCTTCCTCACCTGCACTCTCCAATTAGGGCCTAAAGGTGTTTTGATAGAGTCACAAACCCCAGAGCGGCAGGGCTTTTAGACCCAGTCCTGCCCCTCCCAATTCAAGAGGGGAACTGGCTTGCTTAGGGACCTAAGATACACTCTGGAGCCCAGGCCTCCCTGCCTCCTCCTACCCCACCCTCTCCTCTTAGGGTGAAATGGATTATCCTTCCCCAAGTGGGAGGAGAGGCAGTTCCTGAGCCTGGGAACCAGCTGATGTCATTGTAGTATCGCTTATTCCCCTTTATTGCCTGACCCTTGCAAAGCCAGGAAATAAAAAGGGAGCGGGACTTGGCTTTGGTTTTGCACATTAGAATTGACAAAGCTCTTTCACAATCGCCCTCATTTTCTGCCACAACCCTCTTTTTTTTTTGGTCTTTTTGAGACAGGGTCTCCCTGTAACCCCACCTGCCCTGGAACTCACTCTGTAGACCAGGCTGGCCTTGAACTCACAAAGATCCACCTGCCTCTGCCTCCTGACACAACCCTCTTGCTTCAGAGCACTGTCATCACAATTTATTCCCATTTTACAGGTGGGGAAACTGAGGCAAGATCACCCAGCAGGTGGGAGACTGAGCCTGTCAGTCCCTGCTCTTTCTGGTTTGGAGCCCACAGTTAGTGACAAGTTTCCTACCCTCTCTCTTGTGGCATAAAGGAGAAAGGGTCTCACTGTACACAGACCAGGCTACCTCAAACTCAGGATCTTCTTCCACCTTTTAGTCTCAAGATTATAGATGGGACCACCATGCCCAGCTTCCCTGTGTGTGCGTGTGTGTGTGTGTGTGTGTGTGTGTGTGTGTGTGTGTGTGTGTTTTGAGACAGGGTCTCAGCCAGCTGTGGTAGTTCAGGCCTTTAATCCTAGCACTCAGAGGCAGAGGCAGGTGGATCTTTGTGAGTTCAAGGCCAGCCTGGTCTACAGAGTGAGTTCCAGGACAGCTGGGGCTATAGGGAGACCCTGTCTCGAAAGGACAAAAAAAAAAAAGTTTGAGACAGGGTCTCATATAGCCCAGGCTGGTTCACATGTAGCACAGGTTGGCCTTAAACTCCTAATCCTCCTGCCTCCCAAGCATTGGGATTGTAGGCATGCACCACCACACCCGGCTTTCTCCATGTCTTAACCAATTTCCGTGCTGGCTCTTTCTACAGATAAGGAGACTTTCTGGGTTCCTGCATCTGGAGCTACATTTGAGCTATGTTTTTCTGTCTCCATTTTTCCCGTTTTTCCTGATGTCCCCTTTCTGAAGTGTCTAGTAGTCTGGGCTGTTCCATGCAGGGCTTCCTAGAATCTGGTTAGATGTTAGGCAGATTTGGGGACCTGAGGCTGGCTTTGATGCAAGAAACACCGGTTTTTTCGTGTTGAGGAATGGCTGGGAGGCCAAAAATACTCCCGGCAGTCCCCCCCTTGTGTTCTAACCGTCTGTTTTCTAGTTTTTTTTTTTCTTTTTTTTACTCACTGAGCCATCTCGAAAGCCCCTTTATTTTCTTTTGAGACATTGGTCCTCACTGTGTGGGCCACTGGCTAGGCCCGCCCGTTGAACTCCCCAAAGACCACCAGCCTATGCCCCCCTACCGGAGGTGACTGGGAATAAAGTATATGAATACCGCCCAGCATACTCCAGATAGCCTTTTTCTGTTTTTCCTGACTTCCTTATTTTCCACCTCCCTTCCCCGTCCCTCCCCCGTCCCTCCCTCCCTCCCTCCCTCCCCTCCCGCCCCTCCCTCCCTCCCTTCTTTCCTTCCTTCCTAGACAGGGCCTCCCTTTAGTCCCAGCTGGCCTGGAGCTCCATATGTAGACCAGGCTGGCCTTGAACTCACAGAGATATGCCTGCCTCTACTTCCCAAGTGCTGGGATTAAAGGTGTATGCCACCATGCCTGGCTTTATTTATTTGTTTGTTTGTTTATTTATTTATTTATAGACAGGGGTCTCCCTATAGTCCTAGCTGGACTGGAACTCACTCTGTAGACCAGGCTGGCCTTGAACTCACAGAGATCTGCTTGCCTCTGCCTCCTGAGTGCTAGGATTAAAGGCATGCGCCACCATGCTCAGTGGCTTTTCTTTTTTATCTGTATTAAAGGAGGATGAAGCCCCCTAAAGCAGGACCTCTGCCTTTTGGGGGAATTGTAGGACTGGCCAGAGTGCTCAGTTGCTGTGAGTCCTTAATGTATCAACTCTGTCACAGCCAGAGACTCCACGCCTGGGAACTGCCTGGGCTTCACATTCTGGAAACTTCCACATTCTGGAAACTTCCACCATGCTGGCTCTTGTGTCCTGGACTGACCCATTTTAGGACAGTGCAGCCCCTGTAGCGGAAACCCAGGCAGCTGGCGGGGAGTGGAACAGATGGCTGCTGAGGTGGACAGTGAATCCCTGACGCCAAGAAACAGTGCCCTGTCCCACAAGGCTTTCCCAGCCTCCATTCCGTTCTCTGAAATCCCCAGGGGAGGACAAGCTGTTCCTCGTGCTTCAATTCCTTTAGTGTAGGGAGGTCCTTTCTGTAGTCTGTCTTGAGTAATTCTAGGACTTGAGTTTTTCATCTAGTTCTTGGAAGAGGAGGACAGCAGTGGGGCTTGGTGGAGTTTTCCCTAGAGTTTGGACCCCTGTTCCGAGAAGCTGTCTGTGCAGCACCAGTTTCCTCCCCTCCTGTCGTGGTGTGCCCAGAAGCCAGCTTGGCAGAGGCTCAGCGGTGGGGCCCTCCCTGTGTCTGGCTTAGCCACACTCTTCTGGGCACCCACTTTGGCATTTGCCATCCCCTTCCTGGCTCGGCTCATTGCTTAAAACTCCTTTGAGCTCTTCGTGAGTCCTGTGAGTGTCCTGGCTGGGTCGAGGGCTGCTTTGTCCTTGAATTGAGGTAAGGACCTTCTTCCTGTAGCTACAGGCAGGAGGATTGCAGGTCAGGAGTCAGGCAGGTGATAGCCTGCCTCCTGTTGCATCCTGTTGCCTCCAGACATTTGCTGCTAAGCAGTGAGACCTCAGGCAGATGTTTGTCTCTCTAGGCCATAGTTTCTGTGACAGGACATAAGCAAGTCAGGCAGGCTTCCCTCAGAATGTTCTAGGTGTTAGTGGAGTTACTGCTCCGGCCTAGGCTTCTGTGTTCTGTTGGGGATTTCTGCCCTGGCCCTATCTGCTGACTGGGTTCTGCCTGCCAGGGGCCTCAGGCTTGGCGCCGGCGCCCTCACCCTCACCCTCGCTCTCACCGTCCACCTCCACCTGAGCCCAGATTCTCTTCCTTTTCTGACCTCCAGGTTCGCTATAAGGAAGAGTTTGAGAAAAACAAAGGCAAAGGCTTCAGCGTGCTGGCGGACACGCCCGAGCTGCAGAGAGTCAGGAAGACCCAGGACCAGATCAGCAATGTGAGCCCTGCCCCTGCCCTGTGCTGCCCGACTGCCCACCCCTCTGCCCTCCTTTCCCATCCTGTCTCTGCCAGCCTGGCAGACAAGGACTGAGTCCCTCCTCCAGTCCTGCCTCCTCAGGAAGGGTGTGTGGAGGAAAGGGACGGATGGCTGTTCCCAGGTACTTTTTCTTTGCCCCGGCAGGCTCCCTCTTTGCCACACACCCGCTCAAATGGCATTTCTGACTTAAAGGGACTGTCTTTATTGCCGGGGAGGGTGCTAGGTAACCTCCCACTTTCTGGAGCCAGTTTGTCTTTTTCCAGGGTTTGGTGGGTGTCAGAGTGCAGACTGGATCCTTGTCTTAGCCACAGGGTCAGAGTTGGGGGGCAGGGAGGGCCAGCTACCGTCTGCTTCTGGGCGCTAACACTGCAGTCATTTCCGCCCTCCTGTTGCCCACCTCCCACCTCTTCTTGCTCTTCCTTCCTGTGTGAAAACCCAGCTGCCTTTGCCCACATGCCCCCCACCGCCTCCAGTCCCTTTCAGGCCTGGGGTGGTCAGCTGTGTCTGGCTGTTACATGGGTGGGCGTGGGGGGCAAAGGGTGGTCCTCAGCAGCAGCTGGGGCTAAAGAACAGGTCTTGGTTTCCTTTGCAGAGCCACAGACCAGCCTGTGTGGCTTTGGGCTTGCCAGAGGCCTGATGTGGGGGATGTGGGGAGACGTGGGAGTCCGGTGCTGCTATGAGTTAAAGCCACAGTACATGGGCAGGAACCTGAGCCCAGAGCTACAGGAAGTGCCCTGTCAGCTGTACCAAGAGGTCCTGTAAATGAAGGATCAGACAGGCCGTTGTCTTCAGGAAGAGAGAGGTCTACCAGTTGGTTATGTTTCTGTGGGTTGAGGGACTGGGAATGAGGTAGGTAGAACCCAAGTTCAGATAACTAACCAAGTGTCCACCCTCTAGGCTCTACCTTTTTTCTCCATCCTGCCACTTGACCATTCTGAGAAGCTAGCCAGGCTGTGTCTAGAGTGGTCAGGTGGCTTCCAGAAGCACAGGGTAGCTGGGAGAACCAGCCAGGCCCAAGGTGGTAGTTTTCCAATTCTGACCTCTGCCCTTAATAAGAAACACATTTCCTGTGTGTGATGGCATATGCCCGTAATCTTAGCACTTGAGGCTGAGTCAAGAGGATCACAGACTCAAGCCAGCCTAGGCTATCTAGGGAGACCCTGTCTAAAACCAAAACCAAAACCGAAAGAATCATTTCAGCTTCAGAGAAAACAAGATGAAACGTTGGCGAAGCCAGGCACGGTGGTGTTTGCCTCAGTCACAGTGCTATGAAGGCTGAGGCGAGAAGATTGAGAGTTTGAAGCCATCCTGGGCTATGTAATGAGACCCTGTCTGAAACAAAGGAAGACTTCATGCACACGAGCTGGAGATGTAGCTCAGTGGTGGGGCTCCTGCCTAGCGTACAGTAGGCCCAGAATTCCCTCCCCAGCACCACAAAGAGGAAAAAAAGAAAAAAAAAAAAAACAAAACCACCCAAACTGTCATGAATAAGCGCTTTCTATTTGGAGGGCTCATTCAGCTCTCTCCTGCTCTCATTTCATAAAGAAGTTGGGTGCGGACTTACTAAATGGGTTTTGCAATCCAGTTTAGCTGCCTGTTTGAAATGAGTGGCCTGAGAAGCCGAATGCTTCCCTTGGGCTGGGAGGGCGTTCCTCGCAGGGCCCCAAGAAAGCCTGCCGCTGTTGCCCTCTTCCAGCCAGGGCCTGGCTCACACCCTGGAGGTCTCGTCTGGCTCAGACCACACAAAGGGTAACTAGGGGTGTGTCTAGGAGCTCCCTAGATGGAAAGGAGGGGAGCAGTGTGGCTGTGGGTGCTGGGAAAATGTGGAATGGCTCACAACGCTGGAGTCTTGTGGCTTTTTTTTTTTTTTTTTTTTTTTGTCTTTTCGAGACAGGGTCTCCCTGTAGCCCCAGCTGTCCTGGAACTCACTCTGTAGACCAGACTGGCTTTGAACTCACAAAGATCCGCCTGCCTCTGCCTCCCAAGTGCTAGGATTAAAGGCGTGCGCCACCACGCCCGGCTGTCTTGTGGCTTTTATTCCAAATCTCTAGTATAACCTGCGAGCTTTAGAGGAAGGGTTCTAGAATGCTCCACCCCTAGCCTATTTCACCTGCCCTCCTGTTATTGGAGGTGTTAATGTCTGAGGAGTGACAAAAACCTACTGTGGCCAGGATATCCATACTCCAGAGATAGCATCTTATCAGTAAGCATGGAGCAATTAGCTGATTGTCCTCCCTCTGAGCTGGGGGAGGTGCCCTGAGCCTCATCAGGTGGCTACTCTTGCAGCTGGTGCTGGGACCTGTGAACTGTGACCACAAAGCTACCTCTGAAGTGTGACCACAAAGCTGGAAGTCTCTTTCTTGGTTTTAGGTGTAATGCAATTAAAGTCTGTCTCCATCAACATCCCCCCCACACACACACACACAACCAGGTTAGTGGGTCCAGTGCTTAGCATATACAAGGACTAGTGGGTTCTGTCGCCCCCCCCCCCACACACACAAAGAGCCCCTGCAATCATAGAGCATTTTGTGAAAGTGCTGTCTCTGTCCCCCCAGGTTGGCACTCCTCGACTGGGACCTGAGACTTAGCATTATATACACATCTGGCTAACTTCTGTACCTACTGAAGTCTGACAGCTATTATTTACACTCCAAAGGCTTCATCAGCTCCAAGTCAGAGGATGCCAGACCTAGCTGAGTCCCAGAGCCCCCAAAGGAACTTTAAATTACAAGCAGAACTGTGGCTAAGTCATGGGGGCCTCCAGAAGAGCTCTGGGAAAGATGGTGCTCAGAGCCACCCCCTGTATTCTGTTTCCAAAATAGTGTTCCTATATGTGGCTTGTCCCTTCCCAGATTAGCACCTAATGACCGGTGGTTGTTTCTGAAGGTCAGACTGGTCTGTAGAGACAACGATTGGCTTCCCTGAAGGAATAGCTGCAGACCAGACTTTTCACAGGCCAGAGAAGTTGGAAAAAAAAGCATCTAGTCGCCTCCAGGAGTGTTTGCTTGTGGTGCATGGTCTGTCCCCAGTCCAACTGGAATGTGGGCTTCTGTCATTCCCCAACTGGTGGGCAGCTCTGAGCCTGTTTCCTTGTCTAAAAGCAGGTCCTGCCTTGAAAGTGATTGTGAGGAAAATTCAAAGCTCTTGGCCTATGATAAATGCCTTGAGAGATATTATTCATAGACAGGCCTGTCTGCTTTCTACACTGTACAGAAGGGACATAGAGGGCCTGGTGGTGCATCCCAGTTGTAGAATTTGGATTAGCATGGGAAGACCGTGAGGTCCACCCCTAGGAGAGAGGTGGGAGGAAGAAGAACGCACAGTTTAGCCATTCCACAATTGCCTGATACTAAAAATATGTAGGAAGTTTTGAGGAATAACTAGCAAATTATATGTCTGTTATAATTCTGTCTTCATTAAAGGTGTCTGAGGGGTCAGGGCCCAGGGCTGGGGGGTGAAGCCTTAGCTTCACAGTCTTGATGTGTGCTCCTGCTCTGTAAGGACCTTAATGCACAAGAACCTTCCTTGCTGGAGCCCTGTATGGAGTCTTGGTGTTACTTGTTTACATGTCTATACAGTTCTTATACAATTTTTTCCCTTTTTTTTTTTTTTTTTGGTGCTGAGAATCAAACCTAGAGCTAACCACGCCCCCTCTCACTGAGCTCTGGGCCCAACTTTGTGTCTTTCATTTTTGCTTTTGTGAAACATAATATATTGTAGGACAAATAGTAGGCAGCTGTTTGCTCATCATGCAAATCAAGAAATGGAAAGGGATTGAGGGCATTGCTTAATGGTGAACACTTGCCTTGTATGCATGAGGCCTTTGGCTTGATCCCTGTGCTTGGCAGGGGGTTAGAGTGTTAGAACCTACCCCTCTAAGCACCCATCATTTATTTGTTTTTTTAAAATTTTATTTTTTTTATTTTTTTTTATTTTTGTATGTGTATGAATGTACTGTCTGCCTGCAGGTCTGTGCACCCGTGTCATGCAATGCCACAGAGGTCAGAAGAGGGTCTCAGATTCCCCTGGAACTGGAGTTCTCCTGGAATTGGAGTTACAGACGGTTCTCAGCCGCCATGTGGGTGCTGGGGATTGAACCCGGGTCCTCTGCAAGAGCGGTCGGCGCTCTTAACCGCTAGGCTATCCCTCCAGCCCCCCATCATTTATTTGTAGCTAGCTGGTGACTCAAACTGAGTAGTAGAGAGGCTCACAGAGATGAATGCTTTCTGAGTGCTCAGGGTCAGCCTACACAGCATAGTCAAAAAAAAAAAAATGCCGGGTGTGGTGGTGCACGCCTTTAATCCTAGCACTTGGGAGGCAGAGGCAGGCGGATCTTTGTGAGTTCAAGGCCAGCCTGGTCTACATAGCAAGTTCCAGACTAGCTGGGTCTATAGGGAGACCCTGTCTCAAAAAAAGACAAAAAGATGGGGCTGGAGAGATAGCCTAGCGGTTAAGAGCACCGACGCTCTTACAGAGGACCCGGGTTCGATCCCCAGCGCCCACATGGCGGCTGAGAACCGTCTGTAACTCCAATTCCAGGAGAACTCCAGTTCCAGGGGAATCCGAGACCCTCTTCTGACCTCCGCGGCATTGCACGACACGGGTGCACAGACCTGCATGCAGACAATACATTCATACACATACAAAAAAAAAAAAAAAAAAAAAAAAAAATTAAAAAAAAAAAGACAAAAAGAAAAACAAAAATTTAAAGTTTCTCTGTTCAGAGGCAGGCTTATTAGATAATTCTCTAGTTTGACTTTAAAAGGATGCACTTTTATTCAAAGGTGTTTTGTTTCTAAGACATTACTCACTGTGTAGCCAAGGTTGGCCTTTGTGGTTTTTCCTGCTTGAGTGCTGGGCTTACATGCCCAGCTTATATATGTTTTAAAAATACCATTAGGTGCCCAGCATGGTGGTGCATGCCTTTAATCCTAGCACTTGGGGGAGGGGAAGGCAGGTGGATCTCTGTGAGTTCAAGGCCAGCCTGGTCTACATGAGTTCCAGGCCAGCTGGGGGTACATAGTGAGACCCTGTCTCAGGGTACATAGTGAGACTCTGTCTCAAAATAAAACTACTGAAAATTATTAATAGGAAGAATCGTATTGCATGGTGGTTAAGAACTAAGGTTCTGGGGCTGGAGAGATGGCTCAGTGGTTAAGAGCACCAACTGCTCTTGCAGAGGATCCGGGTTCAATTCCCAGTACCCACATGGCGGCTAAGAACCATTTTTAACTCCAGTTCCAGGGGAATCCGACACCCTCTTCTGACCTCCACGGCATTGCATGACACGGGTACACCAACCAACATGTAGACAATACATTCATACACATAAAAAATAATAAAAAAAAACCCCTAAGGTTCAGATGTTAGAAGTGGATTAGGTGGGTGGGTTTTTTTTTTTTTTTATTTTTTTATTTTTGTATGTGTATGAATGTACTGTCTGCATGCAGGTCTGTGCACCCATGTCGTGCAATGCCGCGGAGGTCAGAAGAGGGTCTCGGACTCCCCTGGAACTGGAGTTCTCCTGGAATTGGAGCTACAGACGGTTCTTAGCCGCCATGTGGGTGCTGGGGATCAAACCCGGGTCCTCTGCAAGAGCGTCGGTGCTCCTAACCGCTAGGCTATCTCTCCAGCCCATAGGTGGGTGGTTTGCTGTGATTAAAGGCGTGGGCCACATACCCAGCCTGTCTAACATTTTTATTTTATGTATACGAATGTTTTGCCTGCATGTATGTAAGTGTACCACATGCATGCCTGGTGCCTGTGGAGGCCAGAAGAGGGCGTCAGATACCCTGGACTTGGAATTAAGGATGGGTGTTAGCTGGTGCGTGAATGCTGGGAACTGAACCTGGGTCCTCTGAGCCATCTCCCTAGCTTTGATTTTTCCCATCGATAAACTGGATGATAACTCGGTGTTATTCTTGGGCTGGGTGAGAAGAGGAAAGGAAAGATGTATGTAAGGGCACAAGGTAGGACTTCAACATATGTGAGTCCTCTCTTCCCCCAAAACGGCTGGCTCATGAGAGTGAGGTATTCGTTCCATTCAAAGCTCAGTGTTCCCAGCTAAGCCATGATGCAGAATCATGTGAGGAGGGACGTGTGGCCAGTCAGGCTTTTGTTTTCCATCATAGTCAGGAAGCAGGTGCTTCAGAAAGCGGAACATGAGCCAGCAGAACTACTGAGGGGACCCTATATAGTCACACCAGAAGCCTCACCAGTAGGGGTCCTTGGGCCAGCCATTGAACCCTGAACTCACTGCCGGAGCCTGGCGTTCTTCCTTAGAGTCCTGCTCCCCTCATTCAGGCTCCCTGAAGATGAGAGCTTTACTGAGCCATGATCAGTCAGGACCCCCCTGGGGAATCGTAAGGGGGGTAAACGCAGAGCTTCCTCATTAGCCGGGGAGGAAGTAGAGGGTATTAGCCGGCCTGAGCAGAGTCCACGCTTCAGCTACCCTCCTGGCCTAGGTCCTTTCCCCCATTTTGAGGGGGATGGAGAGGCTTTTTGAGACAGGGTCTCCCTGTAGCCCCAGCTGTCCTGGAACTCACTCTGTAGACCAGGCTGGCCTTGAACTCACAAAGATCCACCTGCCTCTGTCTCCTGAGTACTAGGATTAAAGGCGTGTGCCTCCACTCCTGGCTTAATACAGATGGGAGAACTGGGCCCAGAAGTACCTGGGCATGTTTCACAGGAAAAGGCCTGTCTAGTTGGGACTTTGTCCCAGACATTACCAGTTTCCGCTGCACCCAAGCTGTGAAACCTCTGCTGCAGAGGTCTCTGAGACCTATTCATTTCCTCTTTGAAACGGGAATTAAAGTGTGTGCAGTCTGACTCTTTTTAACATTTAGTGGGGGGGGAGTGTGGAGTCAGAGGACAACTTCCAGAAGTTTCTCTCCACCATGTATTCCGTGATCAAACTGAGGTCATTAGTTTGGTGGCAAGTGCCTTTACACCAGCTGAGTGGCCTCTGCCCCAGGTTTACTTTTTTTTTTTTTTGTCTTTTTGAGATAGGGTCTCCCTGCAGGCTCAGCTGTCCTGGAACTCTTTATGTAAACCAGGCTGACCTTGAACTCACAGAGATCCATCTCCCTTTGCCTCCTGAGTGCTAGGATTACAGGTGTGTGCCACCATGTCTGGCCCAGGTTTACTTTTTATGGTGATTCATCAAGGACAAGAGAAGTAATGTCTGAAAAGCTTCTGTGACCTTGGTGTGAAGAACTGTGCTAGGGTTGTTCACACTGACAGCAGTGGATGTCTTGTGCTCAGGCCACCACCTAATTGTGTACACATTGTCCACAGGTAGTGTGCCCTTTGGTGGTTCTTAAACATTTTATTACTGTATCTGTGTATTTATGAGTGTGTTACCTGCAGGTGTGTAAGTAGGCCTGTGTTGCAGTGCTCACGGAGGTCAGAAGAGGCATTGGATCCCCTGGAACTGGAGTTACAGATGGTTGTTAGCCGCTATGTGGGTTCTAGGAATCGAACCCAGGTGTTCTGCAGGAGCAGCCAGGGCTCTTAACCACCAAGCCATCTCTCCAGCCCCCAACTTATGCTTCTTTGAGACACGGTCTTGCTCTGTAGACCAGGCTGGCCTTAAACTCGCAGAGATTCACCCAGGCAGTGACTTTTAAGGAGTGAGGTGGAGTTTATCTGCTACTGTGGATATCTACACCTTTCAGAATTAGGACCACCTGGGAGCAGGTGGCACCATGGCCTCATTTATGGAATGGGGAAACTGAGGCATGAATAGATAAGGGCACTGATTCTCTAGGGATGAGGCCTGGGCAGGGCCTGGTGGCCCATGGTGAAGTACTGAACCTGCGGGTGAGCGATGGGGCAGACCAGGTCTTGGCTTCTTGTTTCCTAGAGCCCTCGATGCAGAGGAGGAGCGGAGTGTCCCATGTGCCGTTCTGTGGAGAGGACTCTCTCACCCAGGGACATTTGGCTCTGTGGGCCACCAGCTCATACCCAAAGCCCATTGGTTCCCGGAGTCAGGCCTCTTTCCCTTAACAGAAAGGAAACAAGGATGAGGGACTGGTGAGGGCATCAGTAGGTGCTTGCCGCTAAGCCTAGTGACTTGGGTTCCATCCCCAGGTCCCACGTGCTGGAAGGAAAGATCTGACTCCCACAAGTTGTCTTCTAGTCTCCACACATGAGCTACTGCACATAATCCCCTACCCCACTGTAATGGAGAAGTCTTTAAAGTTTATATATAGACAGAAAATAAACAAGGGAAACTAACCTTTTCCACTCGTAGTACAAAAGTCAGAATGGCAGATGCCTCGTGAGTCTTTCAGGAGAGGTGTCCCCTTTCTGTGCCCCTCCCCACTGGCCAGGGGCCCAGGTCCTTAAGGAATTGGAGCTGGGAAGAGTCTCCTTTTTCCCTGTGGCTGTGAACGCCTTACCCCTGGGTGTCATTCCAAGTGTCACTGAGAGCGGGGTCATCCTCCCCCCATGGAGTTTCTGTCTGTCCAGGGCTGGCTGCTTCCTCCCAAGAATAGGTTTAGCCTGTTTTACCCTTTGGATGTGGTCATGGAACAGACAAAGAAATGGGGGAGGTCTGGTTTCAACCCTGACCCCTGAGCCACCCATCCTGAGAGAGCCACTTTCTGCCTCCAGGCCAAACTCCCCCACGCTTTCTCCCTGCATTGGCCACTGCCCTGCCTGTCTGCCAATGCAGATTGCAGTAAATAACTGGTATTTAGTCAGCAGAGTGACACAGGTGTTCCCAGTTGGCCACAGCTCCATGCCCCTTGCCAGCTGTGCACAGTGAGTGCCAAGGGCAAGAGAGGCAGCACAGAAAGCACGGGAAAAGGATGCCCGGGGACTGCGGGTCACAGCACCCTTTCCTCTCCCAGGAAACAGCAGGCTTTTCCTCTGGGGTAAGGAAAAGGCAGAGCAGGGTCCCGGTGAACAGGAAGTGAGGACCAGCCTCCAGACAGGCGCTACCAGAGCCTCCGAGGATGCAACTGGCATTTTCCCTGGGAAGTCGTCCAGCCATTCAGCCTGTTCCTCTGTCTCATTCTTCCCTGTCCAAAACCCTGGGCCCCACCATCTCCTTGTTCTCCCCACCAGTTTCCTCTGGCAGAGCAGAGCAGAGCAGAGCGTAGAGCCCGCCCAGCGTCTTCAAGGTGGGATACCAGCTTGCGTCCCAGAGGGCTGTGAGGACACCTTAGAACCCCTGGGCCACTGCTTCTCCAGCTCATCCTTTGTCCCTTACTTTTTGTGCCTTTTTTTTTGCTGTTGGCTGTTGGTTGGTTTGCTTTTTTGAGACGGGGTCTCCCTGTATACCCCAAGCTATCCTGGAGCTTACAGTGTAGACCAGGCTGGCCTCAAACTCACAGAGATCTACCTGCCTCTGCCTCTTGAGTGCTGGGATGAAAGACATATGTCACTACACCCACCTAGTTTTTGTGCATTTTACAATATACATTTCGGGCTGGAGAGATGGCCTAGCGGTTAAGAGCACCGACTGCTCTTGCAGAGGACCTGGGTTCGATCCCCAGCACCCACATGGCAGCTGAGAACCATCTCTAACTCCAGTTCCAGGGGAATCCAATGCCCTCTTCTGACCTCCACGGCATTGCNTGGAGAGATGGCCTAGCGGTTAAGAGCACCGACTGCTCTTGCAGAGGACCTGGGTTCGATCCCCAGCACCCACATGGCAGCTGAGAACCATCTGAAACTCCAATTCCAGGAGAACTCCAGTTCCAGGGGAGTCAGACACCCTCTTCTGATCTCCGCGGCATTGCACGACATGGGTGCACAAACCTGCATGTAGACAGTACATTCATACACATACATAAATAAATAAAATTAATTTTTAAAAAATTAAAAAAAATACTTATAAAAAAATATACATTTCATCTTTGTATGGTGATACTTCTGTCATTATTGTAAAATAATACTTACTTTGTGAGGTACTTAAATAATCCATCATCCATGAGAGTATTTGGTCAGTCTTGTGGCGGCAGATGGGGTTGTGCACTCAGTGCCAGCTGACTGCAAAGCGAGCAGCCTGGTACTGAGCACACAGTTCTGGGCCTGGCCGTAGGAAGTGCTTAGTAAATGGAAGTTGCTGCTATTGCTAATATTGGCCAGGGTAGGGAGGAGGGGAGCCCCCTCCATAGGCTCCTACTAGGAAGAGCTCTCATTTGATGCCCTACCCCCTTTCTCTTATTTATTTAGAGGCAGGGTCTCCTGTGTAGCAAGCTAAACTCAAACTTGCTATGTAGAATTTTTGATTCTACTGCCTCTACCTCCTGAGTGCTGGGATTACAGGCATGCTTGATTCGTACAGAACCTGAGGCTTTGTGTGTGCTGGACAAGTTCTCTGTCATGTGAGCTGCGTGTGCTCCCAGTCTTCACATGGTCTCTTCACAGCTGCCATCTTGCTGCACCTTCTTGTAGCACCTGGTTTTCAGACAGCTAGTGCTTTGTCTGCCTCGGGCCCTCCGGGAGTCTCTATCCTGCTCTGTGTGTGTGTGTGTGTTCGTGTGCTCCTGTGCTTGTGCGTGTGAACACACGCATGTGTAAAGACGTCTTGCTCTGTTGCCCAAGCTGCCCTTGAATGAACTCTGGCCTCAAGTGCTCCCTCCTGCCTCAGTTCAGTAACTAGGACTGCAGGCACTCACCAACATGCCCAGCTTAAGTGGCATTTGACAGGACTGGTTGGCTTGCCATGGAGCCTCTCATCCAGTTCTTCTGCCCTGCAGATCAAGTACCATGAGGAGTTTGAGAAGAGCCGTATGGGGCCCAGCGGGGGTGAGGGCGTGGAACCAGAGCGCCGAGATGCCCAGGAGAGCAGCAGCTTCCGTCGGCCCCCAGAGCAGCAACAGACACAGCCTCATCACATCCCGACCAGTGCCCCTGGTGAGTGCCAGTCAGGTTAGGGGGCAGTAAACACACAGGTGCCTGTATAGAGGACTGTTCCCCAAACCCATCCCTATCCCTGCCAAGATAGAATCCTGGGTCAGGCCAGCACTGGGATCTGGAGAGCAGACCCAGTGTGATGAGTGCAGCCTTGCTCTGAAGCTCTTAACACCAGTGGGATGTATGCTTTGTCGCCATAAGCCTTTGGAAGAGGCACTGAACGAGGCTCATTGGTTGTGTGCCTTTGGTCTTGTTGAGGGAGTTGGGGGATGGCCTTGGTCAAATGCTTTCTGACCCCTTTCTCTTCCCACCTTCCAGGGTACCAGCAGCCCCAGCAGCAGCAGGTGACCCCGTCCTATGGTGGCTACAAGGAGCCTGCAGCCCCAGTCTCCATACAGCGCAGTGCCGCAGGCGGGGGTGGGGTGAGTAATCGTGTCTGGAAAGCAAAGACCAGAGGTCACAGTTCTTAGAGATCCTCTTAATCTTTGCCCTGTCGTCTATGGAATGTATGTAATTGAGGTTTTAGCCTTACAAACCGAGAGGAAGTAGGGGTTGGAATAGGCTGGGTCCAACTGAGATTGGAAACCGCGTTGTAGTCTGATGTACCTTAGCCAGTCAGGGCCCTACTACAGCCCAGTCTTTCTGCCCTGCTACTTGGATATAGACAGAGCAGCTTTCTACTCAGGCCCCTCAAGACATGGTTCCTCTTTTCATGAACATGAGCCTCCTAGCCTTCAGGTCTCAGTTTGTTCTAGCCTCCACGTGGCCTCCACGTGGCCTTCCCACACCATGCTGTGTAAGGTACATCTGATATTTTTTGTCATTTGACCCCACCGATTGTCTTGTCTTCAAAGAATTTTTTCCAATTTAAATAATTTTTTGCCTAAAATCCTAGCTACGTGGAAGGCTGAGGCAGGAGGATAGTTAAATTTGAGGTCAGGCTGAGCAAGGAAGTAAGACTCTATTGAGAGAGAAAGAGAGAGAGTTGGAGAGGCAGGCACATCTATAATCCCAGCACGAGAGTTTAAGGCCTGGTTAAGCTAAATAATGAGACCTTGTTTCAAAAAACAAAAAAATAAAAGATAAAGCCTAAGGGCTAGGGAATGGTTCAGTTGGTAAAATGGCTGCCACACAAAAGTGAGGACCCGAGTTCAGTCCCCAGAGCCCATATAAGCAAGCTGGGTACGGTGCTACACACCTGGAATCTCAGTGCTGGGGAGGTAGACAGGTGCAACTCCTGGAGCTCGCTAGCCAGCCAGTCTACTCTAATTGGCGAGCTACATACAGATGAAGGATGCACTGAGCTGGTCTCCATGCTTAGTGCTTGGGAGTTCGAAGCAGCTTGTGTCAGAGCGGAAGAGAAATAAAACTAGGCCAGGCGTGGTGGGACATACCTTCAATCCTAACACTTGGGAGGGGGAGGGGGAGGCAGAGGCAGGTGAATCTCTGTGATATCCAGGCCAACCTGGTCTACATAGCAAAGTTCCTGGTCAGCCTGGGCTACAGGGAGACCCTGTAAAGAAAAGACCAAAAAAAAAAAAAATAAATAAATAAATAAAATAAAATAAAAAAAAGAAAGAAAAGAAAACAAACAAAAGAGATATAAAGTAGCCTATGGTACGGCTGAGAACTGTCTGTAACTCCAATCCAGGAGAACTCCAGTTCCAGGGGAATCAGACGCCCTCTTCTGACCTCCGCGGCATTGCACGACACGGGTGCACAGACCTGCATGTGGACAGTACATTCATACACATAAAGAATAAGTAAAATTAAAAAAAAAATTTTTTTTAAATAAAGTAGCCTAGGGTAAGTGGCCTCATGGCCTCAAGAGAGTGCTCTAGGGAGGGAGGGAAAGAGACTATCTGAAGGACAAGGGGAGAACTGCCGGCCTTCAGTCAGCTTGTGCTGCACAGGAGGGAGACAGCCACCTTCCTGCCCTGCTGGAGTTTATATTCCAGGAAACAATAAGCGCAATTAATGCCAGGCCAGCTAGTGAGTTATAGTGTGTGGACAGCTGGACAAGGGACACAGCAGCAGAATCAAGATTGACATTTGAGCACTTTCCTCACCGAGGTGGAGAGGTGCATGATGCTGGGAGAAGAGCACATACAAAATCCGGTGGCAGTGACACAGGTGCACAAACTTGCATGCAGACAGTACATTGATAAACATACAGAAATAAATAAATGCCGGGCGTGGTGGCGCACGCCTTTAATCCTAGCACTTGGGAGGCAGAGGCATGCGGATCTCTGTGAGTTCAAGGCCAGCCTGGTCTACAGAGTGAGTTCCAGGACAGCCAAAGCTACAGGGAGACCCTGTCTCAAAAAGACCAAAAAAAAAAAAAAAAAAATCCTGTGGCAGGAGGGTCGTGGGAAAGTTCAGGGTCCTCTGGGAAAACCCAGGTCCCTGGAGAGGGAAGAGAAGAGGTGAAGTCCTCATCTGTGGGATTTGGAGGCAAGCAAAGTCTGATGAATGGTGGTCTGTACAGACTGGCTGGGTTTTTTATCTTTTATTTATATATTTATTTATTTATTTTTATTTTTTTGGTCTTTTTGAGACATGGTCTCCCTTTAGTCCCAGCTAGCCTGGAGCTCACTGTGTAGACCAGGCTGGCCTTGAACTCACTGAGACCTGCCTGCCTCTGCCTCCCCAGTGCTGGGACTAAAGGCGTGCGGCAGCATGCCCCACTTGGGTTTGCTTTTTAAAGATTGTGCTGGCAATGGAGTGAGGTATAATCTCAGCACTTGAGGGGTATGAGGCAGAAGATTACAGAGTTCCATGCCAGCCTGGCTATATAGTGAGACTTTGTCTCAAACTTTTATGTTTTAGACAAGATCTCACTATCTAACCCTGGCTGGCCTGGACCTTTCTAAACATTTGAAAGAAGGAAAAGATTACCCTGGTGCCCGTGTGGGAGATAATACAGTAGAAGCCTGAGGGGGTGGGGCATGTTGTGAGGCCGTTGTAGACTGCAGCCGAAGGTGGCAGTGTCAGCTCAGCCCAAGGTAGAGCAGAGAGACCAGCTCTTTTTGGGGGGGGGGGGAGTATTATCATTAAACTTGCAGGTTCCTGGGCTTCAAAGTGTCCTACAGAGACCCTGGGCAGATCACTATCAAGGGCAGTAAGTGAAAGTGAGCTGTCCACAACTGGAACAAGTCATGTGTAGTTACTGACATTCTGTGGTATGTTTGGAAGGTAGCATCTTTTAGATGCCTTTTGTCCCAATTTGGGACTGAAGTCAGACTAATAATAGTTTTGAAAAGGAATCACTAGTAATGATAACCCTCCAAATAATACTGATAGGCCATGTCTCTTTTTGTGTTTGTTTTGCAGCCATGTAGCGCAGGTTGGCCCTGAACTCAGGATCCTCCTATCTCAGCCTCTTGTGTGCTATCACATATAGCATATCACATTTTAGGTTACTATCTGGGTATCATGACTGTGAGATCTTACTGCTTCCATGTAGGGATAGACAAGGTGACTTGTCTCTGCAGCCTGTCTCGTATCTGTCTCTTTGCAGATGGCAGATAATGCTGGAAAAGTGTGAATCCTTTTCCAAAGTGAGAAATGGGTGCAAGAAAATTCACGGCAAGCCCATCCTAGGTCCCATCCTTTGGTTCATTGTTCCCCTGAGCCCTGCCCTGGGCTCCACAAGAGACAGATGGACACTGGGCTGGAAAGTCACTTGGTGGAGCACTTGCCTGGCACAAGTGATGGGGTGGGTGTGGGAGAACCTGCATCCAAAGCCCTGACTACTGGTTGTGCCCCCAGAAACGGTACCGCGCCGTGTATGACTACAGCGCCGCCGATGAGGACGAAGTCTCCTTCCAGGATGGGGACACCATCGTCAACGTGCAGCAGATTGATGACGGCTGGATGTACGGGACCGTGGAGCGCACTGGTGACACGGGGATGCTGCCAGCCAATTATGTGGAGGCCATCTGAGCTGTGTGCTATCCCACCCCTTTCTTCAATGCATTCCATGGCATCACATCTATCCTGGGGCCTGACCCGTCCACCCTTCAGTGTCTGTTTTTTAAGATCTGCGACTGCTTCTTTGCCCCACCCCCACTCCAGCTTCCTGGCCATCTGAAGCCTTGTTCTGCCACTTTCGCAGGCTCCTTCCTCTGGCAGGTTTTTCCTTCGACTGACTTCTTGGTTTTCTCTCTGGATGGAACAGGCTGGGCACTCTGGGGAGGGCAGGCTTGCTCTGGGGAGGGTGGGATTGCAAGGCTGGGCTGAGATCATGTAGCCCCCACCTTCTCTTGCCTGCTTGCCTGTGTGAGGCCCTTCAGAACCTCCTGCCCAGCTCCCCGTACACCCACATATGTGAGGATGAGCCCTAGACCCCCATGCTGGGGCTCCACACATTCCCCAGGGGTGGGTATGGGAGGCTCTGCTATGTAGGGACCAACATGATGAATTTACCTCTTTCCACTGGCCCACCCAGGGAGCTCCCTCCTAACCCTGTGCCTCCTCAAGGTGCCCAGAGGAGAGGAGAGTTCCTGCTTTGGGCTGAATTCCTGCCCTTGTGTATATTCCAGAGACCTAGGGTGGGCAAAGAGCTCCCCAGAAAGCACAGCTTGGGTCAAGTTCTTGCCATCTTAGTCCTAGGGACACAGCAGGAAAGAGGGAGCAGCAGGGTGCTCTCCCCAGGGCTCTCTTGCTTCCCTGTCTCCCCAGCCTCCAAGGTGTCTCCTTGTCTCCCTGGCTGGAAACCTGCTCTTAAGTCAGGCAAGGTTGCCTCTGGGATCTGAGGTAGCTGGGCTGTTCTTCCTGTTCCCTTGGGAAAAGGTCTCTGGGGGTCCCTGGCTTTTCCTCCCTTGTCTAAGCAAGATGGCTTACCAGCTGTGCAAAGCCAGCAGGGCTCTGTGTGAGGGCGAGTGGAAGGAGCAGGTGTATGTCTGTGGTGTCTCTGGGCATGTGGTGTGTGTGTGTGTTTGTGTGTGTGTGTGTGTGTGTGTGTGTGTGTGAGAGAGAGAGAGAGAGAGAGAGAGAGAGAGAGAGAGAGAGAGAGAGAGAGAGATCGTTCTCACAGTCCTCCCCTGGACACAGGAGGCCCCGTCCTTTTGCAGGGAGCTGATGTTCAGCCAGTTGCTCACTAAGGGGGTGGGGAAGGCTTCTGGGTTAACCTGCTTTCCTATCTTTGTGTCTGGGGCTACAGAGTAGGGAACCAGAAGGACCCCAGTCACCCACACCGTGGCACCTCATATGGGGCTCTCTCTCCGTGGAGGAAGAGAATGCCCAGGGCTCCGAAACTGGCAGCACCAACTCCAGGCTGGTGCTAAACTCAGGTTCCCCTGCTCCGGGGCCTGGGACAGTCCTCACCAACTTCATTCATCTCTGGGTTTTCTTGTCACCCTCTCTGGGTCCCCCAACTCTAGTCTTCCCTGAGTCCAACATCTGGTCCCTTTATACATTTAGACCCTGCAGATAAGGGTCATTCCTGAAGGTGTTGGCCAGGTCAGCAAGGCAGTGGTCACGGGCAACCAGCAAGGGCTTATTAGATGGTTAGGGAATAGCCTGAGTGCCAGCCCCTGCCTGCCCTGTCTGCTTTTGACCCCAGCCTGGTAAGGGCAGAAGTGTCCTGTTGAACAACATGGGCACAAAGGGTCTGAGGAGGACCTTGTGAAAGCATCTGGGGGGGGGGGGTACAAGTCCAGTCTGTTTCCTCTTGATCTCAGAGCACAATGTGGATCTGGGAAACAGGTCAGGGCGCACATTGCGTAAGGACCAGTGTTGTGCAGGTGCAGATGGCGAGTTCAGGGCGGGCTCCGAAGCCTCCTGGTCCCACTGTACTGATCCTTCCTCCCCAACACGTCAAGTCAGCCACTCCATTCCTGTCCTAAAAATGGGGGCACAGGGGGGCAGACTTTCTCAAACCCCCAGTAAGAGGAGGGGCTATCATACTGGTGCTGAGGGCCCCATGCTGCTGGAGTCCATGTTCCTTTCTGGAAGTGTCCACACCTAAAAGAGCACAGAGTCCCCGAGCCCATGGTCTCTTCCCTGTAAAGGTCTTTCAGCCAATCAAATCCCAGGAGAGAAGTCGCCTTTGCTGAAATGTGAACCTAACATTTGTGGACCAATCCTACAATGCGAGGTGGTGGGAAGTGTGAACTCTCCCAACACCGCTTCCTGTTTTCTCCCTTTATCCCTCCAGGGAAAACTTTTTAATTTCTTAATTTCTACCTTTTTCCCTTCACATAAGCACTTTTGGGCCTTTTTAATAGCTGGAAACAAGACAAAGTACAAAGTACCACCCCACAAAGCCCGTGTTGAGGAGGGGGAAAAAAAACAGAAGTGACCCTGTGAAATTTGCCTCTGTCCACCATTTCGTGTGTGTGTGTGTGTGTGTGTGTGTGTGTGTGTGTGTGTGTGTGTGTGTGAAGCTGCCCACCATCTTTTATACAGGGCTGTTGTCTTTTGTCTGTTTGGTCCCCTCCCTCCTGGCATTGTGCTGGGGACCAGATCTTTCTGGCCTGTTAGAATTCTGAACATTGACTTGAACCACAAGTGAATCTTCCTCCTGGTGACTCAAATAAAAGTATAATTTTTACCTGAGGTCTGGGCTTCCTCTTTGGCTCTGAGGTAACTGCTGTGTTCTGTGTTGTGTCCTGTCGACTGGGGATGTTGGGCTTTCACCACACTGACCCATTGACTCCTCAGGGTGAGAAGGGCTATGCTAGAAGCCAAAGGGTAGCTGTTCTTGACCGTGCTTTGACACCTGCTTCCTCAAGAACTTGTTGCCACACGCTCATGGCTTCCACCTCTGCCCAGCCTCTGCCCAGCCTGGTGGCAGTTCCATATCTAATGCTGTCATACCGAGCTCCTGGTTCCCAGATGCTGTCTCACTTGTATCTTCTCCCTCCTAACCAGGACGCTCAGGGCAGGTCTTGGGTCTATATAGCCAGGGGCCCATGCAGGGAGCTGTTCCTAGTGCTCTGTCTATAGCCAGTCAAGCTCAGCTTGGAAGCAGTCTAGCCCATCAAGGACCCCTGCCAGGTTTGAGTTGTAAAATGATAGACTACAATATCCCACAGTGTTCAGGGCCTGGATAATGCCCTCTAGCCAATGGCCTGGGAAGGCAACCTAACCCTGTCTTTCTACATGTTTCCCCTTCCATCTCCTCCCAGCCCTGTAATGGGCTGTTTCCTGTCCAGGGCAGCCCTCTGTGTATCTCCCATGCTCCAGGCTCTAGGCCAATGGAAGGAGCTTCCAGACCTCTTTTTGGGAGTGGCCTAGGTTCTAATATCTTTAGCCCAAAGCCCTATTTGGGGATATGGCCAAGGATACAGGGTGTCAGATATCATAGACATTTTTTTTCTTTTATTGGTGGGGGGGTAAGACAAATTCTTTAGCTTTTTTTTTTTTTTTTTTTTTTTTTTTTTTTTTTTTTTTTTATTTTTCTTTTTTTTTTTTTTTTTTTTT
>VZQC01013897.1:694802-721641 GCA_009823505.1 Rhizomys pruinosus
AGCTGTCCTGGAATTCACTCTGTAGACCAGGCTGGCCTTGAACTCACAAAGATCCGCCTGCCTCTGCCTCCCAAGTGCTAGGATTAAAGGTGTGCGCCACCACGCCTGGCTGACAAATTCTTTAATAGTATACAGCTGAAAAAAATAGTATACAGTTAGCCAGGCGTGGTGGCACACGCCTTTAATCCTAGCACTCAAGAGGCAGAGGCAGGCAGATCTTTGTGAGTTCAAGGCCAGCCTGGTCTACAGAGTTAGTTCCAGGACAGCTGGGGCTACAGGGAGACCCTGTCTCAAAAAGACCAAAAAAAAAAAAAAATAGTATACAGTTGAGGGGCTGGAGAGATGGCTCAGTGTTTAAGAACGCTGACTGCTCTTGCAGAGGACCCGGGTTCAATTCCCAGCGCCCACATGGAGGCTGAGAACCGTCTTTAACTCCAGTTCCAGGGGAATCGACACCCTCTTCTGACCTCTTCGGCATTGCATGACACAGGTGCACCAACCTACATGCAGACAGTACACTCATACACATAAAAAATAATAAATATAGCCAGGCCTTTAATCCTAGCACTTGGGAGGCAGAGGCAGGCGGATCTTTGTGAGTTCAAGGCCAGCCTGGTCTACAGAGCGAGTTCTAGGACAGCTGGGGCTACAGGGAGACCCTGTCTCGAAAAGACCAAAAATAAATAAATGATAAAAAAATAAAAAATAGTATATAGTCGAGACTTACAAAAAGAAAGAAAACAAAAGAGATCACTGAGGGATTTTAATGTTTGAGACAGGGTTTACTATGTAGCCCTGGCTAGCCTGTAGTACACTATGTAGATCAGGCTGGCCCCCAGCTCAGATATCTGCCTCCCAAATGCAGTTTGTTTTGTTTTGTGTGTGTGTGTGTGTGTGTGTGTGTGTGTGTGTGTGTATTGTATAGGTACATGCACTACAGCACAGATGTGGAAGTCAGGACAGTTTGGAGGAGTCAGTCCTGTCTTTCCCCCATGTGGGTCCCAGGGATTGAACTCAGGTCATCAGATCAGGCTTGGCAGTAAGCACATCTACCCTGATATCACTGAGCTAAAAAACATTGATCTTTTTTCCCTCAGAAGGAATAACTTGAAAGTTGGGACATTGTAGTGTATACCTGTAATCCAAGTGCTCAGGAAGTAGAATCAGGCAAATCAGGAGTTCAAGGCCAACCTGGGCTATATGAGACCCTGTCTCAGAAAAACAAAAGTTGGGCACGGTGGCACATGCCTTTAATCTCAGTTCTTTGGAGAGGCAAGTGGTACTGAATCCAAGGTTGGCTGTCTACATAGTTCTAGGCCAGCCAAAGCTACATAGGAAGATGCTGACTCAGCAAAACAAAACCCCACACAAAACAATACAAAAACAAAAGCAAAACACTGGGGCTGGACTTATGGCTCAGCAGTTAAGAGCACTGGGTACACTTGCAGAGGACCTAGGTTCAACTCTTAGGACCCACATGGCAGCTAATGAGTGGCCATAACTCAAGTTCCAGGGGATCCAAGCCCCTCTTCTGAGCTCTGCATTATACCACATGTATACATTTATATACATGCATGCAAAACACTCATACACATTAAAACAAACAAACAAACAAACATGTCGGGCATGGTGGTGCACACCTTTAATCCTAGCACTCGGGAGGCAGAAGCAGGCGGATCTCTGTGAGTT
Source organism: Rhizomys pruinosus (assembly GCA_009823505.1). Lineage (NCBI taxonomy): Eukaryota > Metazoa > Chordata > Mammalia > Rodentia > Spalacidae > Rhizomys > Rhizomys pruinosus. The sequence goes on from VZQC01013897.1 coordinate 696,492, forward strand.
CAAAGCCAGCCTGGTCTACACAGTGAGTTCCAGGACAGCTGGGGCTACAGGGAGACCCTGTCTTAAAAAACAAACAAAAAAACAAAAAAAACACATCCCTTGAATCAGCGTTTCTAGACACTACCCAGGCGTGGGCATGAGTGTTGCTCATTGTCTTCCCTGGGGATGACACTGCTGAACTCTCTGAAGACACAAAAGAAAAAAGTGTGGGTGAGGAAGACACAGAAATGGAAGGACTGGAAGGAGATACCCTACTGACACAAAAGAACACCCAAAGCAATAAGGCAAGCCAGTCTGTGGTGGGTTCAGCAAGAATCAGGATTTTTGGAGCGTGATCGCCTAGCTGTGGGTCCCACCCTGCCTTCAACAAGCTTCAGAGCACCAGACAAGCACCTGACCACCTGAACCCCAGCTATGATTGCCAGGCAAGTTGGAATTGCAGCACGTGTGCAGTGCCTGGCAGGGGCACAGAAATGCTAGTCCATCCCCAGGGATGTCACCACATGAGACCTTTGTCCCTGTTCTCTGAACTTGCCAATGGCCCACCCAACTAGCAAGCCATCATTCTGTGATAAATTGCCAGATATGTATTAAGAGGAAAAAGGAAGGTTGCAGACAGTACGGAGAATCCGTACCTAGCCGGTCTGGGGAGGCCACTCGCCTTTCGAAGCTGCCCACTCGCCTTCCGAAGCTGCCCACTCGGTATAGAAACGGTCTAAATACAGATAGCATTTCCATACAGAGGGGCGGGACTGGCTTCCTGGGAAGAAATTGAGCCTCTAGGGTTCTGCCTGGTCTAAAAGCAGCGGTTCCCTGGTTACCCACCACGGGCTTTGTGATTGGTTGACAGCGATGATGGGGTGGGGAGTGAGCAGCTGGTGGACCGCGGCATCTCTTAGTTTCGGGTCCCTGGGCGGGGGAAGGGACAGGAAGCAGGACAGGATAGGAGCCATTTCTCTGCAGGGATCGACCTCCTTGCTTGCAGCTCCCATTTCCCTGGAATCCAGGGGCCGCTTGCCTGGGACTGCACCATGCTGGACATTTTCATACTGATGTTCTTTGCCATCATAGGATTGGTGGTTCTGTCCTACATTATCTATCTTCTCTAGTGGCCGGGAGCTGCGGCCTGGAAGCTGCTGGGGCAGCGAAGGCAAGGATGGAGCTGAAGGGCCGAGCATCCTGCTTGCTGACGCACCGGTGGATTTTTGCTTCTGGTCCATATTTCGGGTATTGATTCAAAACAAAATGACATGAGAGCTCGTTTTCCTGTTCGTTTATCAGACGCACTGACACAGCGTTTCTTGGGTCAATCTGAAAAGAATAAGAAATACAAGCTTCTCTTTTTTGGAAACTAAAATGTTTTCCTAAAATTAAAAATAAACCACAATGCTCTGGGGTTTTAGTTGGGTAGAATGGGTTTGGAGGGTTGGATGTGGTAGGCAGGAACTATCACTTCTTATTTTCTTCTTTCAGTTGGATATAAAGTCAAGTCCATTTTCTCCTGGCAATGATGGGTACAATGCATATCAGCAGGGTTGTTTACAACTCTGCTACCATAACTGCATTCATTAATTCATTACTAATTCGTCCTCACTAGAGGAACAGATAGAAAATGAAATTTTCTTAGGGTGAGGTCTGGGGGAAATGGCCACTTTTCCCAGCTGTGGAATTTGGCATGAAGGGGTAGCTCTGATTCTCTTGCTAGTCCCTGACCAGTAGAGGGACCTTTGCTGAACATTTTGTTTCTGGATTTCCCACAGCTCCTGTCTTCAGTCCAACAAGAGGGCAGCGCAGCTGACTTCTTCCACAGTGACCGGATGTGATTAGCCCCTGCCAAGCAGGAACTTTGTGAGGCAGAGCACTTCTGCTGGAACTTCAGGAGTTCATGAATGCCGCTGGCAGATGTGTGTGTTTGAGCTGTAGACAGTATGTTGAGAATACAAAAAGTTGAAATGTAGACTCATTAAAGTCTACATGGAGAGCTGCCCAAACATTCATGTGGGGTAGCATTTCCCTAGGTCTAAATACAACTGCATGGGATGCTGAAATATGTTCTTTTCTTTCTGTTTCATAGGCAGGTGCTCCCTTGTAAGTTCAAGGGCAAGTTAAAGTTATCTTTATGGGTTGCACAGTCTGAGGTTGTGTGGTTTTCCTTGTCTTGATCTCCAGCCAGAAGGAATGTGTCATTTGAGTTTTTAATAGTTTTCATTTCTTTCCTCATCCTACTTCTCATTTGAAGAATGAAGTAGATATAAAGTTCTCATTCTTTGTACCTACCTACAAAATATTGAAACAAAACATCCTTACTTATTTAGGAAAAAAAACTACTCCAAGGCAAGTGGGGCTTAAAAAACATTTTAAAAATTTTCAAATGTTCCTATCTGTGAGAAAAAAAAAACAACCACAACCTGTCCAGTTAGGATTGAAGAGACTGTATTTTGGGATTCAGAGTATATATGGCCTCAAATCTGTGGTGTCTGTCCTTTTGAAGAATCCATCATAGTTGTTCAACATTTGATTTTCTTGTTTACCTTAAAAATAAACAAGGACAAAGTATATTAAGTTTCTTGTAATAATATTGTTTTCAATTGCTATTTTTTTCTGTTTGTTTTGTTTTGTCTTTTTGAGACAGGGTCTCCCTAGAGCTCCAGCTGTCCTGGAACTCACTCTGTAGACCAGACTGGCCTTTAACTCACAGAAATCCATCTGCCTCTGCCTCCTGAGTGCTGGGACAGTTGCTGTTTTAAAGATGAATAAGCATGGAGCTGGAGAGATGGCCTAGCGGTCAAGAGCGCCGACTGCTCTTGCAGAGGACCCGGGTTCAATCCCCAGCACCCACATGGCGGCTGAGAACCGTCTGTAACTCCAATTCCAGGAGAACTCCAGTTCCAGGGAAATCTGAGACCCTCTTCTGACCTCCGCGGCATTGCACGACACGGGTGCACAGACCTAGACGCAAACAGTACATTCATACACATAAATAAATAAAATTAAATTAAAAAAAAAAGATGAATAAGCATGGGGCTGGAGAGATGGCTCAGTGGTTAAGAGCACTGACTGCTCTTGCAGAGGACCTGGGTTTTATTCCCAGCACCCACATGGCAGCTTACAACCTTCCTTAATTCCACCAGTATCAGGGAATCCAACGCCCTCTTCTACACAGGCATTGCATGACATGGGTGCACTTACATACATGCAGGTAATGCACTCATATACATAAAATAAAAATAAATAAAATATTTTTAAAAACAATTGGGCTGGGGCTGGAGAGATAGCCTAGTGGTTAAGAGCACCGACTGCTCTTGCAGAGGACCTGGGTTTGATCCCCAGGACCCACATGGCGGCTAAGAACCGTCTGTAACTCCGGTTCCAGGGGAATCTGAGATCCTCTTCTGACCTCCGAGGCATTGCATGACACGGGTGCACAAACCTACATGCAGACAGTACATTCGTACACATACAAAAATAAATAAAATTAAAAAAAATTGAGCTGGAGGGATAGTCCAGCCATTAAACGCTGAGGCTAAGAACCACACACACACAAAAAAATTAAACTGAGGCTGGAGAGATGGCTCAGTGGTTGAGAGCACCCGCTCTTGTGTAGGAGACCCAGGTTTGAGTCCCAGCATCCATATAGCAGCTAACAACTATCTATAAATTCAGTTCCAGGGAATCCAACATTCTTTGTCCTCTGAGACCACTGCATGACATGGGTGCACTTACACACATGCAAGCATGACAGTTGTGAACATAAAATTAAAAAATTAAAAAGAAATAAATAAAAATGAATAAGGTGGTTGTGGTGGCACATGCCTGTAATGTCAACACTTAGCAAGTGGAGGCAGGAGTCGCCCATGGAGAGCCTGGGCTTAGAAAGAAAGAAAGAAGACACACATGGTGGCGCACACCTTTGATCCCAGCACTTGGGAGGCAGAGGCAGGCAGATCTCTGTGAGTTCGAGGCCAGCCTGGCCTACATAGTGAGTTCCAGGCCAGCTGGGGCTACAGGGAAACCCTGTCTTAAAAGGACAGAAAAAAAAAAACAAAAGAAGAAAGAAAAGAAAGAAAGACAAGGATAAGAAAGAAAGAAAGAAAGGAAGGAAGGAAGGAAGGAAGGATAGGAAGAAGAAGAAAAGGAAGGAAGAGAAAAGGGAAGGAAAAGGGAAGGAAAGAAAGGGAAAAGGAAAAAAAAAAAAGAAAAAACAGGACAGAGGGCGACAGAGAGAGGTGAGGACAGAGGAGGAAGAGAAGCTGGAGAGATACCTCAGTAGTTAAGACCACTGGCTGCTCTTGCAAGAGTTCAGTTCCCAATGTCCACATGGTGTCCATAACTCTTAGTTCTGGGGGGAATCTCACACCTTTTTCTGGGTTCCACTTGCATTGTGCATATGCTATACTTACATGCAGGCAAAACATAATACACATAAAATAAAAAATTTAAATAAATTAGAAACTTGTAAAGACAGGAAGGAATGAAAGAAGGACAGAAAAGAAAAAAGTGCCGGTATGGTGGTGAATGCCTTAATCCCAGCACTCAGGAGGCAGAAAGCAGGCGGATCTCTGAGTTCAAGGCCAGCCTGGTCTACATATAGGCTCCCAAGTCAGCTGGAGACCCTGTCTCAAAAGAAACCAAAAAAAGAAAAAGAAACAGAAAAAATGTAAGCCAACAGATTGCGTAATATACATCACAAGTAAAAGTATGGTACTAGCATTTAAAATTCTTGGACAGCACTCGGGAGGCAGAGGCAGGATTGATGAGTTTCAAGGCCAGCCTGGTCTACAGAGTGAGTTCTAGGACAGCGAGGGGCTTACAGACCCTGTCTCGAAAAGACCAAAAAATAAAATAAAAAAAAATAAAAATAAAAGCTGTGTATGGTGGTGGCACATGCAGTTCCAGCTAAGGCAGGAGGACTGCTTGAACTCCATTGTTGGAATTTTTTTTTTTGATTACAGGGTTCCCTGTAGCCCCATGTCCTGAACTCACTATATAGGACCGGCTGGCTTGAACTACGTGATCCACCTGTTATGCATACAACGCTGGGATTAAAGGGTTTTTAATTAACCTTGTATTTCAAAAGACTACAAGGTCTTTCTCCCGTAGGCACGCGAGAGCGAAAAGCGAGGGCCTTTCCTAGGGCGCAGTGTCATCCTTCCCTTCCTTCCTTCCCTCCGTCCCTCAATCTGTTTTTGACCTACCTGTACTAACCTCCTCTTACCCTTCCCGTCTTTCTTCCTCTCCTTCCCTTCCTACCCTTCCTTTCTTTTTCCTTGAGATGGGGTTCTCCTTATGTAGCTCATTCTGGCCTCAAACTTGAAATACATCCTCCCTCTAATTCCTAAGTACCAGGATCATAGGCCTGTGCCACTATGCCCGGCCCACACTACAATTTTATACTTCAAGATAGCAATTCTTCACCTTTACCTAAGCAAGTGCCAATACCTTGAAGGAATCCAAAGTACAGAGTTAATTATGGTGGTTAATCTTTCTGGAATAGTCTCTAGTCAAGCTTACTCTGAATATTTGTATGATACCAAAGTTCTTTAGTCTGTGGCCATATAAAACTGAAACAATTAACCAATAATTCAGTAAGGGAGGAAATAAAAGGCCAATTTCAGTTACATATACCTTCAAATGTGGCATGATATAAGAACAGTAAGGCACCCTCTTTAAAATTGTTCATTTGTAGGCGGGAGAGATGGGCCTAGCGGTTTAAGAGCGCCGACGCTCTTCAGAGGACACGGGTTCGATTCCCCACGCCACCACATGGCGGTGAGAACCGTTCTGAAACTCCCAATCTTCCAGGAGAAACTCCAGTTCCATGGGGATCTGATACCCTATCTTCTGACCTCCGCGGCGTTGCACGACACGGGGTAGCGTGCCACAAACTTGCATGCAGGACAGTCACTCATTTTACACAAAAGAAATAAATAAATCAATAAAAAAACAAATTTAAAAAAAACAGTCATTTGTAGGGGCTGGAGAGATGCCTTGTGGTTACAGAGTGCCGACTGCTCTTACAGAGGACCCAGGTTTGGATCCCACAGCACCCACATGGGGCTGAGAACTGTCTGTTACTCCAATTCCAAGGGAACTCCAGCTCCCAGGGATCCGACCACCCTCTCTCTGACCTTCTGAATCATGCAGCACTGCAGACAGTGCACAAACCTACATGCAGGACAGTACATTCTACACATATCAAAAATAATAAAATAAAATTAAAAATATAAAATGTCATTTGTAAAATATCATAATTTGTAAAATATCTTTTTGTTTTTTTGAGAACAGGATCTTCCTGCAGCCCCAACGTCCTGGGAATTCACTGACTGGCCTTGAACTCACCAAGATCTGTCTTGTGTCTGCTCCCGATTGTGGGATTAAAGGCATAGCCACCAACCCAAGGCCAATAGTAAAAAATTTCTTTTTTTAGTCTTTTTGAGACAGGGTTCACGATGCCCAGCTGGTCTTGGAACTCACTATGTAAGACCACTGGCCTTTGACCCCCAACAGAAACCAGCCTGCACTCTGCATCCAAGTTTTGGGATTAAAGATATGCAAACCAGATGCCTAGGCATGCAGTCTTTTTCTAGGTTTATTTATTCTATTTAGTCTTTTGAGAACAGGTGCTCTTGTAGCCCACAGTGGCTGGAAACTCGCTCTGTAGACCAGGCTGACCTTGAAACTCACAAAGATCTGACTGCCTCTGCCTTCCGAGTGCCTTAGGTAGGTTTTTTTTTTTAATTTTTTTTAATTTAAAACAATTTTGTATTTTTTTTCTCTTGTGTATGAATGTACTATTTGCAATTGTAGGTTGTTGCCTCTGTGTGTCGATGCAATGCCTCAGAGGTCAAACTGAGAGGGATTCGATTCCCCTCGGAAATGTAGTCAAAGACAGTTCTCAGCTGCTGTGTGGGTGCTGGGGATGAAACCCGGTCTTCTGGCAGAGGCAGCTTGGCACTCTTAACCACTAAGGCATCTCTCCAGCCCGTGTATAGGTTTATTTTAATCATGTGTATGTGTGTGTTATATGGGGGAGGATATATGAGCATGCATGCAGATGCCCTCAGAGACCAGAGGTATTAGATTCCCCCTGGAGCTGGAGTTATAAACTGAGCAATGCAGGTGCGGGAATTTAAACTCAGGTCCTCTGGAAGAATAGCAAGTGCTTCTACTTAGCCATCTCTTTCAGCCCCTGGCTATCTTTTACAAAGTATTTGGGCCCCGGGCGTGATTCACACGCCCTTTAATTCCTAGCCACTTGGGGGCAGAGGGACAGGCGGATCTTTGTGAGTTCAAGGCCAGCCTGGGTCTACAGTGCAGCCTACGAATTGCTGTGGGTCATTTGAAACATGAGCATGGCTCACAGAATTACGACGTCCCGCCTCGGTGCCAGCCAGATGTAGCTGTTTTGTTTTCTTGTTTTTTTAGTTTTATTGAGACAGGTCTCCCTGGCCCCGCTGCGTTGTGAAAACACTGTTTCTAGTTTTGGTGGAGTTGTTTATGAGACCTACCTGGGCCTTGATACTCGCAAGATTCCGCTTCTGCCATGCCTCATGTGTTGGGATTTTAAAGATATGCACCAGATGCCTGAGTTGCAGGTCGTTTTATCTTTTGTGTTCTGTCTATGAATGTTTTGATTGTGTATATGTTTTGATTTTATATAGGTCTGTTTTGTTTGTCTTGGAGGCACACCTTTAATCCCAGAACTAGGGAAGCAGAGGTTGGCAGATGGCTGTGAGTTCAAGGTCAGCCTGGTCTACATAATGAGTTCCAGGCCAGGAGTTACAGGGAAACCCTGTCTTAAAAGGACAGAAAAAAAAAAAAAGAAAGAAAGAAAGAAAGAAGAAAGAAAGAAAGAAAGAAAGAAAGGAAGGAAGGAAGGAAGGAAGGAAGGAAGGAAGAGAAAAGGAAGGAAGAGAAAAGGAAGGAAAAAGGGAAGGAAAGAAAGGGAAAGGAAGAGAGGGATGGAGGGACAGAGGGACGGACAGAGAGAGGGAGGGACAGAGGGAGGAAGAGAAGCTGGAGAGATACCTCAGTAGTTAAGACCACTGGCTGCTCTTGCAAGAGTTCAGTTCCCAATGTCCACATGGTGTCCATAACTCTAGTTCTGGGGGGAATCTCACACCTTTTTCTGGGTTCCACTTGCATTGTGCATATGCTATACTTACATGCAGGCAAAACAATAATACACATAAAATAAAAAATTTTAAATAAATTAGAAACTTGTAAAGACAGGAAGGAATGAAAGAAGGACAGAAAAAGAAAAAAGTGCCGGGTATGGTGGTGAATGCCTTTAATCCCAGCACTCAGGAGGCAGAAGCAGGCGGATCTCTGAGTTCAAGGCCAGCCTGGTCTACATAGTAGGCTCCAAGTCAGCTGGGAGACCCTGTCTCAAAAGACCAAAAAAAGAAAAAGAAAAAGAAAAATGTAAGCCAACAGATTGCGTAATATACATCACAAGTAAAAGTATGGTACTAGCATTTAAAATTCTTGGACAGCACTCGGGAGGCAGAGGCAGGTGGATCTTTGTGAGTTCAAGGCCAGCCTGGTCTACAGAGTGAGTTCTAGGACAGCTGGGGCTACAGGAGACCCTGTCTCGAAAAGACCAAAAAATAAAATAAAATAAAATAAAAATAAAAAGCTGTGTATGGTGGTGGCACATGCAGTTCCAGCTAAGGCAGGAGGACTGCTTGAACTCCATTGTTGGAATTTTTTTTTTTGAGACAGGGTCTCCCTGTAGCCCCAGCTGTCCTGGAACTCACTATATAGACCAGGCTGGCCTTGAACTCACGGTGATCCACCTGCTTCTGCCTCCCAACTGCTGGGATTAAAGGGTTTTTAATTAACCTTGTATTTCAAACTACAATTCCTTCCTTTCTCCCTCCCTCCCTTCCTTTTTTCCCCTCTCTTCTTCCTTTCCTCCTTCCTTCTCCTCCTTTCCTCCTTCCTTCCCTCCCTCTGTTTTTCCTCCCTTTCTTCCTCCCTCTCTCCCCCTTCCCGTCTTTCTTCCTTCATCCTTTCCCTTCCTCCCTTCCTTTCTTTTTCCTTGAGATGGGGGTCTCCTTATGTAGCTCATTCTGGCCTCAAACTTGAAATCATCCTCCCTCTAATTCCTAAGTACCAGGATCATAGGCCTGTGCCACTATGCCCGGCCCACACTACAATTTTATACTTCAAGATAGCAATTCTTCACCTTTACCTAAGCAAGTGCCAATACCTTGAAGGAATCCAAAGTACAGAGTTAATTATGGTGGTTAATCTTTCTGGAATAGTCTCTAGTCAAGCTTACTCTGAATATTTGTATGATACCAAAGTTCTTTAGTCTGTGGCCATATAAAACTGAAACAATTAACCAATAATTCAGTAAGGGAGGAAATAAAAGGCCAATTTCAGTTACATATACCTTCAAATGTGGCATGATATAAGAACAGTAAGTCACCCTCTTTAAAATGTCATTTGTAGGGGCTGGAGAGATGGCCTAGCGGTTAAGAGCGCCGACCGCTCTTACAGAGGACACGGGTTCGATCCCCAGCGCCCACATGGCGGCTGAGAACCGTCTGAAACTCCAATTCCAGGAGAACTCCAGTTCCAGGGGAATCTGATACCCTCTTCTGACCTCCGCGGCGTTGCACGACACGGGTGCACAAACTTGCATGCAGACAGTACATTCATACACAAACAGAAATAAATAAAATCAATAAAAAAAAAATTTAAAAAAAAAGTCATTTGTAGGGGCTGGAGAGATAGCCTAGTGGTTAAGAGTGCCGACTGCTCTTACAGAGGACCCAGGTTTGATCCCCAGCACCCACATGGTGGCTGAGAACTGTCTGTAACTCCAATTCCAGGAGAACTCCAGCTCCAGGGGAATCCGACACCCTCTTCTGACCTCTGAGGCATTGCACAACATGGGTGCACAAACCTACATGCAGACAGTACATTCATACACATACAAAAATAAATAAATAAAATTAAAAAAATAAATAAAATGTCATTTGTAAAATATCATAATTTGTAAAATATCTTTTTGTTTTTGAGACAGGATCTCCTTGCAGCCCCAACTGTCCTGGAATTCACTGACTGGCCTTGAACTCACAAAGATCTGTCTGTGTCTGCCTCCCGATTGCTGGGATTAAAGGCATGAGCCACAACACCCAGCCAGATAGCTTTTTTCTTTTTTTTAGTCTTTTTGAGACAGGGTCTCCCTGCCCCAGCTGTCTTGGAACTCACTATGTAGACCAGCCTGGCCTTGAACTCACAGAGATCCGCCTGCCTCTGCCTCCCAAGTGTTGGGATTAAAGATATGCACCAGCATGCCTAGTGCAGTCTTTTTCTAGGTTTATTTATTTATTTATTGGTCTTTTTGAGACAGGGTCTCCTTGTAGCCCCAGCTGGCCTGGAACTCGCTCTGTAGACCAGGCTGACCTTGAACTCACAAAGATCTGCCTGCCTCTGCCTCCCGAGTGCTAGGTAAGGTTTTTTTTTTTAATTTTTTTTAATTTAAAACAATTTTTTATTTATTTTCTATGTGTATGAATGTACTATCTGCATGTAGGTTTGTGCACCCGTGTCGTGCAATGCCTCAGAGGTCAGAAGAGGGCATCGGATTCCCCTGGAACTGGAGTCAAAGACAGTTCTCAGCTGCTGTGTGGGTGCTGGGGATCGAACCCGGGTCTTCTGCAAGAGCAGCTGGCACTCTTAACCACTAGGCCATCTCTCCAGCCCGGTAAGGTTTATTTTTAATCATGTGTATGTGTGTGTATATGGGGGAGGATATATGAGCATGCATGCAGATGCCCTCAGAGACCAGAGGTATTAGATCCCCTGGAGCTGGAGTTATAAACTGAGCAATGCAGGTGCGGGAATTAAACTCAGGTCCTCTGGAAGAATAGCAAGTGTTACTACTTAGCCATCTCTTCAGCCCCTGGCTTTATCTTTTTAAAAAAGCTATTTGGGCCGGGCGTGATGGTACACCCCTTTAATCCTAGCACTTGGGAGGCAGAGACAGGCGGATCTTTGTGAGTTCAAGGCCAGCCTGGTCTACAGATTGAATTCCAAGACAGCTGGGGCTACACGGAGACCCTGTATTGAAAAGACCAAAAAAAAAAAAGCAATTTGGGGCTAGAGACTTGTCTTAGCAGTTAAAAGTAGCTATTCTTGCAGAAGACCTGGGTTTGGTTCCCAGCACCCACATGACAGATAACAACTGTAACTCCACTTCCAGGGGATCTGATGTCTTTTTTTTTTTTAATAAACTTTATTTTTTTATTATTTATTTTTTAATTTATTTTTCTATGTGTATGAATGTACTGTCTGCATGTAGGTTTGTGCACCCGTGTCATGCAATGCCGTGGAGGTCAGAAGAGGGTGTCGAATTCCCCTGGAACTGGAGTTCTCCTGGAATTGGAGTTTCAGACGATTCTCAGCTGCCATGTGGGTGCTGGGGATCGAACCCGGGTCCTCTGCAAGAGCGGTCGGCGCTCTTAACCGCTAGGCCATCTCTCCAGCCCCAATAAACTTTATTTTTTATGTGTATGAATGTACTGTCTGCATGTAGGTTTATGCACCCGTGTTGTGCAATGCCTCGGAGGTCAGAAGAGGGTGATGACGGATTCCCCTGGAACTGGAGTTTAAGACGGTTCTCAGCCACCATATGGGTGCTGGGAATCGAACCTGGGTCCTCTGCAAGAGCAGTCGGCGCTCTTAACCGTTAGGCCATCTCTCCATCCCCCCGATGTCTTCTTTGACCTCCGTGGGCACTGCACAATATGGGTGCCCTTACATGTATGCAGGCAATACACTCATAGACATAAAATAATCTTAAAAGATTTATTTTTATGCTGGGCATGGTGGCACATGCCTTTAATCCAAGCACTCCGGAGGCAGAGGCAGGTGGATCTTTGTGAGTTCAAGGCCAGCCTGGTCTCCAGAGTGAGTTCCAGGACAGCTGGGGCTACAGGGAGACCCTGGCTGGAAAAGACCCCCCCAAAAAGATTTATTTTTATTTGTGTTTTGCCTATATATGTGTGTGCAGTATCTGTGGAAGACAGAAGAAGGTGTTCCATCCCCTGAATCTGGAGTTACAAATAGTTGTGAGCTGCCATGTAAGTACTGGGAACCAAACTAAGGTCCTCTGCAAGAACAGCAAGGGCTCTTAATCACTGAGCCATCTCTCCAGCCCCTCAATGGATTATTTTTATTTTTTGTCTTTTTGAGACAGGGTCTCCCTGTAGTTCCAGTTGTCCTAGAATTCACTATGCAGACCAAGCTGGCCTTGAACTCAGAGATCTGCCTGCCTCTGCCTCCTGAGTGCTGGGATTAAAGGCACCACCACACCCAGCGGGTTGTTTTTTGTCTTTTGAGACAGGGTCTCTCTGTAGCCCTAACTGGCCTGGAACCCACTATGTGTAGACCGGGCTGGCCTTGAATTTAGAGATTAACCTGCCTCTGCCATGCTAGTTTTTTTGTTTGTTTTGTTTTGTTTAAGAGAGGATGCTGGTTCTGGTGGTTGCATGCCTTTAATTCCAACACTTGGGAGGCAGAGGCAGGTAGATCTCTGTGAGATTGAGGCCAGCCTGGTCTACATAATGAGTTCCAGGCCATCTGGGGCTGCAGGGAGACTCTGTCTCAAAAAGACAGATGGGGGTGGGGGGACATAAATTTGGAGGAGAAGGGAGATAGGGATGTTTCTGGGAGGAGATGGGGAAGGGGCAAATATGATCAAAATACATTGTATGAAATTCTTGAGCTGGGCGTAGTGGCACATGCCTGTAATCCCAGCACTCTGTAGGTAGAGAGATCTCTGTGAGTTCAAGTCCAGCATGGTCTACATACATAGTGAGCTCCAGGACAGCTGGGGCTACAGGGAGACTCTGTCTCAAAAACACCAAAAAAAAAAAAAAATAAAAAAAAAAAAAATAAAAAGGATATTCTCTCAAAAAAATAAAAATATTATTTACGAAAAACAGAAAAGCAGGGCCTTAGGGCTAGAAATAGATAGCTTAGTGTTTAAGACCACTGGCTGCTCTTGCAGAGGACCTAGTACCTACATGGTAGCTAACAACCATCCATCCATAACTCCAGTTCCAGGACATCTGATGCACTCTTCTGGCCTCCGTGGACATTACATGCATGGCTACACTTGGGTACGTGCAGGCAAAAGACTCATATGTAAAATAAAAATAGATGGGGCTAGAGAGATGGCTCAGCAGTTAAGAGCACTGACTGCTCTTGCAGAGGACCCGGGTTCAATTCCCAGCACCCACATGGCAGCTAAGAACTGTCTTTAACTCCAGTTCCAGGGGGATCCAACACCCTCTTGTGACCTCCACAGCACTGCACGACACGGGTGCACCTATCTACATTCAGACAGTATACTCATACACATAAAATAATAAATAAAAAATTAATTAAAAATTTAAAAAAAAGAAGAAAAAAGGACAATGCCCCCCATTTTAAAAAATTTATTTTATTTTATTTATTTATTTTATGTGTATGAATGTACTGTCTGCATGTAGGTTTGTGCACCCATGTCGTGCAATGCCACGGAGGTCAGAAGAGGGTGTTGGATTCCCCTGGAACTGGAGTTCTCCTAGAACTGGAGTTATGGACGGTTCTCAGCCACCATGTGGGTACTGGGGATCGAACCTGGGTCCTCTGCAAGAGCAGTCGGCGCTCTTAACCGCTAGGCCATCTCTCCAGCCCCCATTTTTTTTTTTTTTAGAGAAGAGTTTCACCATGTGCGCTGGAAAGATGGCTCAGTGGAAGAAGACTTACTGCTCTTACAGAAGACCCAGGTTCAAATTTCCACCACTGAGATGGCAGCTAACAACCACTGTAATTCAATGCTCTCTTCCAATCTCCATAGGCATTGGATGACAAGGGTGCACTTATATACATGCAGGCAATACACTCATATACATAAAATAAAAATAATAAAACATAGCCAGGCATGTGGTGCATGCCTTTAATCCCAGCACTCAGAGGCAGGTAGATCTCTGAGCGTTCAAGGCCAACCTGAGCTACAGAGATCCTTCTGCTTTGGGATCAAAGGCATGTGCCATTTATTTATTTAGGGTTCAAATTGGTGTTAAACTGATAACTGTAACATCTCTATTTTAGCAGCAATTGGAATAATGCTTGGGGATTTCATTTTGGTAATTATATTATCATCATCTATTAATTATATTAATTACTAGAGCAATGTATAATTTTGTTCTACTAGCTAGTGAAGAAGTTAATCTTTATATGCTACACTATTAAAGATAAGGTAATAAACAATAAGGTTTGCAACATTATTTTGTATTAAGACAATTCCTTGGGACTGGCATTATATCTAAGTAGCAGAATGTGTGTCCAGCAGGCTTAGGCCTTGAGTTTAGGCTTCGGCACCCAAACAAACAGGCTTGGAATATAGTGCTTGCCCAACAAATACAAGGTGCTGGGTTTAGTTCCCAACCCACTGTTTAAAAAAAAATTACTTTTTTTTAAATAGGGTCTCACTATGTAGCACTAGCTGGCCTGGAACTCACTATGTAGACCAGCCTAGCATCAGATTCAGAGATCTACCTGCCTGTGCTCCTGTAGTGCTGGGATTAAAGAGCTGGCTTTTTGTTTTGAGGCAAGGTCTTGTATAGTCTTGGCTGACCTGGAACTCATTATGTAGACCAGGCTGGCCTCAGAATTGAGGCAATCTTCCTGCCTCTTTTTCCTAAATGCTCAGATTACAGATATGTGTACCATACCTATCTCTGACAATTCATTAAAAAAAAAAAATTACTGGGGCTGGAGAGATGGCTCAGTGGTTAAGATCACTGACTGCTTTTGCAGAGGACCCAGGTTCGATTCCCAGCACCCAATGGTGGCTAACAACCGTCTTTAATTCCAGTTCCAGGGGAATCCGATGCCATCTTCTGACCTCTGCAGCATTGCACGACACAGGTGCACAAACTTGCATGCAGACAGTACACTCATACACATACGGAAATAAATAAAATAAAAAAAAAATCACTGTAGAGTTATGATTAAGAACTTAATCAAAGATAAGTCCCTTACCAGAAACTCAATGACTGCACAATGAGAAACTTTGAACACATTGAAAATGTTTCCAGTTAATTTTATTACTACAAATAAATAGGAAATTAAATAAAATTTAGCAAATATTATTTAAGTATCAAAGACGTTTAGTATAAAAACAGTGCTTTTGAAACTACAATGCATTCTGCCAGTCACAGTGCTGATAAGTTTTCCAGTAACCACAGAGGCTGTCAAAGGGTTGTACACAAATCTACAATCCTGTGACTGAGTACCATCCCTATAAGGAAGCTGACCTTGAACAATTATCACACAAAGAAGGTAGAGTTTATTTCTCAGATATAAAGTGGTTCCACACTCTCTGCTGGGCACTTCATGCTTCTGTTCTCCAAAGATGAATAACTACCCTGGTAATAAAATCTTTGTTATTAACAAAGAGCTGGAAGTATAAACCAAATCAACACAGGCTGGGAAGCTTCTGAAGCAGGTGTCTAATGTTCCTGACACACTTAGCTTAGTAAGTGATGCTGAGCTTCACTTCATGAAGAAACACTTATTGCCCACACCATGAGTAGGATAAAGTTGAGGGGACAGAAAGCATTTTCCAAAATAGTGATAAATATAAAGACCTATGGCTTCATAAGGTACAGAGTATTTATCACAAGATATAAACTTCAGTTTCTAAGTGGCAACATTAATTTACTAATGTGATCATGGTGTGGTATAGAAACAATAATAAAGTGAAATGTAATGATGTACTATTTATTTTTCCATCTAATAAACATCCTATAAACAAAGTCAAAGGAGGCCAAGGACATAACTAAAAAAGGAAAAAAAGTTTCTGGGTGTGGTGCACACACCTTTGCTCAGCACTTGGGAGGCAGAGGCAGGTGGATCTCTGTAAGAGGTCATCCTCATTTGTGTAGTGAGATACTGCTTAAAAAAAACATAGGAAAAGCCAGGCGTGGTGGCGCACGCCTTTAATCCTAGCACTTGGGAGGCAGAGGCAGGCAGATCTTT
Source organism: Rhizomys pruinosus (assembly GCA_009823505.1). NCBI lineage: Eukaryota > Metazoa > Chordata > Mammalia > Rodentia > Spalacidae > Rhizomys > Rhizomys pruinosus. The sequence goes on from VZQC01013897.1 coordinate 712,539, forward strand.
GTGAGTTCAAGGCCAGCCTGGTCTACAGAAGTGAGTTCCAGGACAGCTGGGGCTACAGGGAGACCCTGTCTCGAAAAGATAAAAAAAAAAAAAATACTCTGCCTTATCTACATTATTGTGTGAACATCTGTTCTACACCCTGTAAACAAGGCACATTTTATGATCAATAGTTTCCTGAGCCCACAAAGACAAATATCCTTGGATCTGCCTACCTTTTGTTCCTGAATACCTGCTTAGAGCACCTAATAAAACTGTCAAAATTAGAGACANAAAAAAAAAAAAAAAAAAAAAAGGAAAACGGTTCTGGGAGCCTGGATGTTCCAATTATCATCAAAGCTAGTCTTCTAATTTAGAAAGACAGGAGAAATATCTGATTGGTTACTAGTTTGCACAGGATTATTACAACTGTTCTAGTGAGGACTACTAGCGTAGCCCTGGTTAGCCTGAAACTCACAATGTAGACCAGGCTGGCCTCAAACTCATAGAGATCCACCTGTCTCTGCTTCCTGAGTGTTGGGATTGAAGGTATGTGCTACCATGTGGGCCAAGGCAAATGCTTTTTGTTTCTTCTAGATTGAAGGTATTTTTGCTATTGAAATGTAGTAAAATCTTATTATCACAATTTTTATTTCTCTACAATTTTCCCTGTTCCTTATCCTATCAAACCTTTCATTGAACCCTTTTGTCAAAATTCAAGGATTTCCCACAATTACTACCCTTCTTTTGCAGGTAATTTTGGTATCTCCTATTGTTGCTAGGAAAATAAAGGCAGCCCCTGCCCAGTCCAGTGGGAAGGTAGGTGTCAAGAGGTGAGTGAGGTGATGGTGGGCTGGTGAACCAGCTCAGCAGCAGAATGCTTGGTTAGCATGTACAAGGCCTGGGTTGGACTGGAGAGGAGAGGCACAAGAAGAGGAAATGAGAGATCTAGGAGGCCTCCAGCATGTATCTACTTTCATTATACAAATCTGTGTGTGTGTGTGTGTGTTGTATGTATGTGTGTATGTGTTGTGTGTGTGTGTGTGTGCACATGCATGTGCACACATAAAGGTTTGTGGTAGGTCTACTGAAGCAGCTCCTAGAGTTTCCTGAATGAAACAATGAAACAAATACTGTCATGAGCCACTCTGATCATCCATGCTTCCAGTTTGTATCATTAAACTCCACTTTTTGAGACAGGGAGAAAAGTACTAAGAAGGGGAAATTATTTGTAAAGATTGTCCTGGTAAGTGGAAGAACTACTTTCATTATATTTTTTTCTCTTTTTTCTAATCCCCATGAAAGTATAAATTTGATTTGATTATATTAAGATAATATATTTCTTCCTCTACTTACAGACCTTTGGAATGATCATCTTGAACGAAATATAAGCATACATGTGTATGTGTACACAGATATAAATGTATCCATACATACGTCTTTTGGATTTTTTCTGTTAGTTCATGCAAAACAGAAATAAAATATTCCTTATAGTATAAGGTGGTAAAGAAGGTGATTTATATTCGGTATATACTAAAATGTCATATTGCAAATCTTCACAAAACATTCTGGGCTATACTCAACCTAAGCAAAGTGAATTGTAGCACTATTAACTGAATTTGGATATGCTCTAACTATAAAACAGAATTATCTCTTGCTTTTAAGAGCCACAAAAACAGGTTGGGCTAGCTGTAGATTTTCGGACAGTTAATATTCTATTTTAGTTTGATATTGGGTTTATCAAAACCTAGAAAGGCAGAGCTTATTTACTAGAAAACTACAACATATTTACAGGTTAGCCTGTTGTTTTGTATTAATAATAGTAAAAGTAGTTACTGCTAAAATCTTATGCAGTTTTGGATTTCTTAATTAGTTAGATGATCAAAGCCCAACAAGTCTCCCTTTGGATGTGAGAAACCAGAATTCTTCTAAGTGGTAGTTCTGGGATGCTTTCTTGAAATATAAAGCTTTCTGAGTGTTTAGGAAGAGAGAGTATTCATAGTCAAATACAGCACCTCCTTATGGAAGTTAGCTTGAGCATGGAGAAGATGGAACAAATTCAGAAAGGCTCTGTCATCTTCATCACGACCTCCTATGTGCATACACAGGAACAGACAGTAGGGAAAAGAAAAAAGTTAAACATGGCTTAGAAGTGGAAATGTTCTCATTGTTTCTAATAATATTTAAACAGAAAGCTCTGTTGATCTTTTTTTTTTTTTTTTTTGGTCTTTTTTGAGACAGGGTTTCCCTGCAGCCCCAGCTGTCCTGGAACTCACTCTGTAGACCAGGCTGGCCTTGAACTCACAAAGATCCACCTGCCTCTGCCTCCCAAGTGCTAGGATTAAAGGCGTGCGCCACCACGCCCGGCTTGTTGGTGATCTTAAGTCAGACATTAACCACTCAAAATCATGAAGTTAGAACACAGGATTAGAAAACATGGAAAATATTGGTCTATGCTTTAGTATCTCTAACTTTATGACACTGGAGAAGCCAGGTAATTTCTCTAAGCTTTATTTTTCTCATCTATAAAAATGGTTAATTAGGGGGCTGGAGAGATGGCCTAGCGGTTAAGAGCGCTGACCGCTCTTACAGAGGACCCGGGTTCGATCCCCAGCACCCACATGGCGGCCAAGAACCGTCTGAAACTCCAATTCCAGGAGAACTCCAGTTCCAGGGGAATCCGACACCCTCTTCTGACCTCCGCGGCATTGCACGACATGGGTGCACAAACCTGCATGCAGACAGTACATTCATACATATACAGAAATAAATAAAATTAATAATTAAAAAAATGGTTAATTAGCCGGGCGTGGTGGCGCACACGTTTAATCCTAGCACTTGGGAGGCAGAGGCAGGTGGATCTTTGTGAGTTCAAGGCCAGCCTGGTCTACAGAGTGAGTTCCAGGACAGCTGGGGCTATAGGAAGACCCTGTCTCAAAAAGACCAAAAAAAAAAAAAACAAAAACAAAAAACGGTTAATTATCATGTTTGCCACCTAATAAAGCTGAGTATCTGTTGAAACCTGTACAAATACATTATTATAAGGATTATGATAGTGGGTAAGTAGGCAAATTAATTCTTTAATAATTTTTTGTCAAGCATAATTGAAATTGGTTCATTTTAGAACAGAATCATCAATTTTAAGTTCTGTATTAAAGTGAATACCAAATTTTAAAGTGACAAAAGCCAGGAATTAAAATATCTCATGGAAAAAATGAACGAAAAAGTTTGCCTATTGTAAAAGTTTAGAAATACGAGTCTACGCAGAACTAGCTTTCCCTCTCTCTCTCCCTCTCTCTCTCTCCCTCTTCCTCTCCCTCTCTCTGTTTTTCTCTCCTCTCTAGTTTTCTGATAAAGGTTCTTGCTGTATACCCAGTCTGGCCTTAAATTCCAGATCCTCCTTCTCCTTCTCAGCCCTGACAATTGGGACTACAGATGTGCCCCACCAGGCCCAGCTAGTTCCATCCTAAGTGGAGACAGAAGGACCTTCAGAATGTACACTGGCTATATTCTTACTTACCAGATATAACTGACTGCAGCATTTCCATTGTAACACAGGCAAATGCATTTGCCACATTCTGTAGGAAGTTACTTCTTTCCACTGGAGTGCTAAAGACATTACAGACTTTTTGCATCATTTTCACTGTCCAATCCATGCAGTATAGTTCTTTCTCACACACCTGATTTAGACATATAAAGTATTATTGTAAATCTTCATGTGAAGAAAACTGTAGAACTTGAAAGTGGTATCAAGAATGATGACTTATGATTTAGTAAAATTTATTACATATGATTTCCCAATGAGTCTGTAAATGGAAAATCTCAGTAAATGAATAAAATCAGGCATGACGGCATGTCTGTAAAACCAACACTCACCAGGCATGGTGGTGCACGCCTTTAATCCTAGCACTTGGGAGGCAGAGGCAGGCAGATCTTTGTGAGTTCAAGGCCAGCCTGGTCTACAGAGCGAGTTCCAGGACACCTGAGGCTACAGGGAGACCCTGTCTTGAAAAGACCAAAAAAAAAAAAAAACAAAAAAAACCCAAAAACCCAACACTCAGAAATTCTGGGTCACCTTTGATTATATAGTAAGTTTGATACCAACCTGGGCTACATGAGACCCCATCTCAAAAAACAAAAACACACACAAAAAAACACATGTGTGTGTGTGTGCTGTCTGTGTATGTGTGTGTGCTGTCTGTGTATGTGTGTGTGTGTGTGTGTAGGTAGGGTTGTGTGTGTGGGTACAGTTGTGTGTGTGTTGTGGGTTTCATAAATGGAATGTAAGCAACTCTACTACTGAATTATAGACTTGGCTCCTTTGGTAGGTCAAGTATAATGTTAAGTAACCTGCTAGAGAAAACCATTTAACATGTATGAGTGTTTTGCCTGAATGCATGTAAGTGCACCTGTATCATGCAATGCCCAAGGAGTCCAGAAGAGGGTGTAGTATCCCGTAGAACTGGAGTTAAGGATAGCTGCCATGTGGATGCTGGGAATCAACCTCAGTCCTCTGCAAGAGTCACCAGTGTTTTTAATCACTGAACCATCTCTCCAGCCCCAAGAAAAGTTTATTTTTTACTTACCAAAGCCAAAAAGACTACGAGTCTTGCCAGTTCAATGGCACGTCCATTTACAGCTTTACTAGCCATGAAAGTGAAGCAGATGTTGTTCCCACTTAGGATTAGGAGGCGTGCACTATTCTCTAGAAGCCATTCCTGGGGAATCACTTGTTCAGGGGAAGAACAGTTATTTAATGAGAAATCACATAGTTACCAGAGAAAACATCTTTAAATACATTTGATATTATATTGTTTTACTGAAAATATAATTAATACCAAGGGAAACACTTGGAAAAAATGTTTTCATTTTTGAATTACAGCATTTAACCATAGACAGACTCCTGTCATGTCATGGTGGCTTTTATTTATTTATTTATTTTTATTTATTTATTTATTTTTGGTATTTTCGAGACAGGGTCTCCCTGTAGCCCCAGCTGTCCTGGAACTCACTCTGTAGACCAGGCTGGCCTTGAACTCACAAAGATCCGCCTGCCTCTACCTCCCAAGTGCTAGGATTAAAGGCGTGCGCCACCATGCCCGGCTTCATGGTGGCTTTTATAACTGTACTAGCTTGCCGGGCATGATGGCACACACCTTTAATCCCAGCACTTGGGAGGCAAAGGCAGGTGGATCTCTATGAGTTCAAGGCCAAGCCTGGTCTACATAGTGAGCTCCAGGCCAGCTGGGACTAAAAGGAAGACCCAATTTCAAAAAGACCAAAAACAAACAAACAAACAAAAAACTGTACTAGCTGTATAGCCAAAGAAATTCTTCTATACATATATCAGCCAGAAACATGATATTTTATTTATTTATTTATTTTTTTTTTATTTATTTGTGTATGTGTATGAATGTATTGTCTGCATGCAGGTCTGTGCACCCGTGTCGTGCAATGCCGCGGAGGTCAGAAGAGGGTCTCGGATTCCCCTGGAACTGGAGTTCTCCTGGAATTGGAGTTACAGACGGTTCTCAGCCGCCATGTGGGTGCTGGGGATCGAACCCGGGTCCTCTGCAAGAGCGTCGGTGCTCTTAACCGCTAGGCTATCTCTCCAGCCCCTTTCTTTTTTTTTTTTTTTGGAGGGGGGCTTTCTTTCTATATGACCTAGAAGGGTATATATAGGAACTTGTAAAATGAGACTAAGCAAACTAAATAATGAGGCTTTCAAATAACAAATAATATGTAACTAGGAATTGAGCTCCTCCCTGGGGAACAGTTGACTGTTGTGGGTGCTGATTGAAGGGAAAGTCACTGTCTTCAGTTATCCATCTATTGGTGAGCCACCAGGCTCCAATGGACAGTTCCATACCCATGGTCATGTGGATAGCCTTAAACTTAGTGGGTCACAAAAAAAAACAAAAAACAAAAACAAAGGGAGGGAGTGTGGTGGCACATGGCTTTAATCCCAGCACTCAGAGGGCAGAGACAGAAGCAGATGAATCTCTGTGAGTTCAAGGCCAGCCTGATCTACGTAGGGAGTTCCAGGCCAGCTGGTGCTACAGGGAGACCCTGTCTCAAAACAACAATAACAAAACACAAATAAATAAATAAATACATAAATAAGTACATAAACACATAAATAAAAAAATAAATCCTACCCCCCCAAAAGACTTGAACATGGGAAAGACTTAAATGGAGATAAGGGGAGTTGATGGGAATGAGAGAGATAGTAGAGGATGAGGAGCAAGAAGAAGTTCATGTACACATACATGAACTTGTCAAAGAAAAAATTCAATAAAAAATTGGAAACTGAAAGGAAAGTAAGCCAGGTGTAGTGCACACTTGTAATACCAGCACTTAGGAGGCAGAGAAAGGTGGATCTCTGTGAGATTAAGGCTAGTTTAGTCTACATAGTGAGTTCCAGGCCAACTGGGACTACAGGAAGACCCTGTCTCAAAAAGACCAAGAGAAAAATCAAAGAAGGAAAGAAGGAAGGAAGGAAGGAAGGAAGGAAGGAAGGAAGGAAGGAAGGAAGGAAGGAAGGAAGGAAAGAAGGAAGGTGATTATAAAATGTTTTGGAGGGGGCTGGAGAGATGGCCTAGTGGTTAAGAGCGCTGACCGCTCTTACAGAGGACCCGGGTTCGATCCCCAGCACCCACATGGCAGCTGAGAACCGTCTGAAACTCCAATTCCAGGAGAACTCCAGCTCCAGGGGAATCTGAGACCCTCTTCTGACCTCCGTGGCATTGCACGACACGGGTGCACATACTTGCATGCAGACTGTACATTGATACACATACATAAATAAATAAAAAAATTAAAAAATAAAATAAAATGTTTTGGAGCAGTTAGGAAAAAAATAAAACCACAAATAAAGGAGTTAGTGATTTTTAAAAATTTTTTTAATTTATTTCTGTATGCGTATGAATGTACTGTCTGCATGCAAGTTTGTGCACCCGTGTCGTGCAATGCCGCGGAGGTCAGAAGAGGGTGTCGGATTTCCCTGGAACTGGAGTTCTCCTGGAATTGGAGTTTCAGATGGTTCTCAGCCGCCATGTGAGTGCTTGGGATCGAACCCGGGTCCTCTGTAAGAGTGGTCAGCGCTCTTAACCACTAGGCCATCTCTCTAGCCCTGGAGTTAGTGATTTCTAATACATACTTCAATTGTGGACAATTCTATAAGTTGTAGAATTTTATAATTTTATAACACTTATTGCTGGAGAGATGGTTCAGCAGTTAAGTGTTTTGACCCATGTTTGATTCCCAGCACGCACATGCCTGTCAGCACCTGTCCCTAGAGGCTGGAGAGATGGCTCAGAGGCTAAGAGCACTGGCTGTTCTTACAGAAGTTCCAGGTTCAAATCCCAGCGCCCACATGGCAGCTACACTCTTCTGTCCTCAGGCATTGCATGACATGGGTACACTTACACACATGCAGACATAACACTCATACACATTAAATAAAAAATAAAGAAAAGAAAAAAAAAAACCCACTGGGGCTGGAGAGATGGCCTAGCAGTTAAGAGCGCCAACCGCTCTTACAGAGGACCGGGGTTCGATCCCCAGCACCCACATGGCGGCTAAGAACTGTCTGAAACTCCAATTCCAGGAGAATCCGAGACCCTCTTCTGACCTCCGCGGCATTGCACGACACGGGCGCACAAACCTGCATGCAGACAGTACATCCATACACATACAGGAAAAAAAAAAACAAAAAAACCCACTGTTTCTTAAAAAAAAACAAACCACAAAAAACTGTAACTCTAGTTTCAGGGGATCCAATACTTTCTTCTGACCTCTTTAGGGATTGCACAACACTTACACACATGCAGTCAATACACTTATACACATAAAAAATAAAAAATAGGGGCTGGAGAGATGGCTCAGTGGTTAAGAGCACCAACTTCTCTTGCAGAGTACCTGGGTTCAATTCCCAGCACCCACATGGCGGCTAAGACTTTAAACTGGGCTTGGTTGTGCTGTGCATGCCTTTAGTCCTAGCACTCAGGAGGTAGAGGCAGAGGCAGGCAGATCTCTGTGAGTTCAGGCGTAGCCTGGTCTACAGAGTTCATTCCAGGCCAGCTAGGGCTATAGGGAGACCGTGTCTCAAAATAAAAAATAAAAAAATAATAATACTAAAATAAATAAATAAAATAAATTAAAAAATAAATAAAATAATAAAATAAAATAATGTAATAAAATAAAGGCAATATATATAACTGTATCCTAGTAATACATTTCTATTACTGTATATTAGTAAATATATATTTTACCTGATAGTTCATCTATAAGACTGATAACATCATCTGCTGTCCACACTTTGGTACCTGTGTCATAGAGTAATTTAACAGCATCAGCCAACTCTTTCAGATTGGATTCATCTGTAGGTTCTTCTACCATTTCCTGCCAAATCACCTGCCCTGAATTGAAACAAAAACTTGGCTATGATAGAATAGACGGCACTGTGAAAAATTTCAAGATTTGTTTAAAATAGAAAGGATTTTATAATGGAACTTATAGAAGCTATATTATAATAAAATGTCAATTCTGATAAAATTATAAATTTAAGTTTATTACTAATGTGATTAAACACTGCAACAGTAGCTAAACTAAGTAAATACTTTCACCATGAAGAATAGCGCTTTTGGGGCTCTCCCTTGAGGAGTCTGCACCCAGATTTGGTATTTCTTATTTTCTACACTTCTCTGAGAGGCCCAAGCCTGTGTTACTTTCTTCTGAATGCCTCTCTTTGTTTTAATCCTTGTGCTGAAGCCTATATTAAAACACACTGGATGAGCCTGGCGTGGTGGCGCATGCCTTTAATCCTAGCACTTGGGAGGCAGAGGCAGGCGGATCTTTGTGAGTTCAAGGCTAGCCTGGTCTACAGAGTGAGTTCCAGGACAGCTGGGACTACAGGGAGACCCTGTCTCGAAAAGACCAAAAAAAACAAAAAACAAAACAAACAAACAAAAAAACAACAACACGGGGGCTGGGCATGGTGGCACACACCTTGAGGTCAAGGCCAGCCTGGTTTACATAGTGAGTTCCAGGCCAGCTGGGGGCCACAGGAAGACCCTGTCTCAAAGAGACACACACACACACACACACACACACACACACACACACA
>VZQC01013897.1:721862-754504 GCA_009823505.1 Rhizomys pruinosus
TCTCGAAAAAGACCACAAAAAAACAATAACGGCCGGAATTCCTGATGATGTTACTATAAATTCAAATTTAACTCCTTGCATAGCTTTGCTTTTTTTTTTAAATTTATTTATTTTCGTATGTGTAATGAATGTACTGTTTGCCATGCAGGTTTAATGCACTGTGTCTGCAATGCCGCAGAGGTTCAGAATAGGGCGTCGGATTCCCCTGGAAATGGGAGTTACAGGACAGTTTCTCAGCTTGCCATTGTGGGTGCGGGTGATCGAACCCGGGTCCTCGTGCAAGAAGCGTCGGCTGCTCTCACAACCACTAGGCCCATCTCTCCAGCCCACCCACTGTTGCTTTTATTATAAATCAACTATACGTCAGTTCCCAGGACCATCACAAGCCCCCCAATCCGTGCCACTACACACCATTGCCCCACCAGCTCATGTCTAGGCCATTGTGCTTGTCCTCCTTGGGATGAAAGCCAGACTTTGGCCATGCGGTGCCCTGAGGCATGCCAGCGAAAACTCGCCTTGCAATTCAAACTGGGATTTCCCACAACTAGGAGGCAGAGGCAGAGTGTGATATCTGAGTTCAATGGCCAGCTGGTCTACACAGTGAGTTCCAGGAGAGCTTGACTAAAAGGAAACCTCACTGCCTCAAAAAGGACAAAAAAAAAAAAAAAAAAAAAAAAAAAAAAAGCCTTCCTAAAGCTAAAGTATTAACCAAGTAAATAACATACATTCTTGAAAAAAGAACTGGTACTCACCATCCTGAGGAGATGTTGGCCCAAAGATGATAAACAGCAATCTTGCCTGATTCACCATTGGCCATGGTTTTAATATCTGAGTCAGCCAAAATGCAGAATCGCTTCGATGTATCCAGTGATCAAGTAGGACATTCCTACAGAACAATCTAATCCTTAACTCTAGTCTTCTAGCAGTTCCTATGAAGAAAAAAGAGAAGGTAATAACAACCACTATGGTTAAAACAGTGGTCATGGGGGCTAGAGAGATGGCTCAGTGGATAAGAGCACTGGCTACTCTTGCAGAGGAACAGGGCTCAGTTCCCAGCATCCACACGGTGGCTAACAACAGGCTAACTCCAGTTTTAGGAGATCTGACTCCCTCTTCTGGCCTCCTTGGGCATTTGCATGGACATGGTAAACAAGATACATTTAAGCAAAATATCCATACACATAAAATAATAAATTAATTTAAAAAACAGTGGTCATAAACTGAGTAAATAGAAAGTCACCAATAGAAAATTGGTTTAATTTTTATTTTTGGTCTTTTCAAGACAGGGTCTCCCTGTAGCTCCAGCTGTCCTGGAACTTGCTCTGTAGACCAGGCTGGCCTTGAACTCATAAAGGTCTGCCTGCCTCTGCCTCCCAAGTGCTAGGATTAAAGGCGTGTGCCACCATGCCCAGCTATAATTGGTTTAATTTTATACTTTGACTATCTTCTTATGTTTGGTAACTTCTTGATTTATCCTCAGAATTTTTTTAAAATTTTATTTATTTCTGTATGTGTATGAATGTACTGTCTGCATGCAGGTCTGTGCACCCGTGTCGTGCAATGCCGCGGAGGTCAGAAGAGGGTCTCAGAGTTCCCTGGAACTGGAGTTCTCCTGGAATTGGAGTTTCAGACGGTTCTCGGCTGCCATGTGGGTGCTGGGGATTGAACCCGGGTCCTCTGTAAGAGCGGTTGGCACTCTTAACCCCTAGGCCATCTCTCCAGCCCCAATCCTCAGAATTTTTTTAAAGGTATATGCCACGATACCCAGAAAGATATTATTATTATTATTATTATTTTATTGTATTTTTGAGACAGGGTCTCCCTTTAGCTCCAGCTGGCCTGGAGCTCACTCTGTAGACCAGGCTGGCCTTGAACTCACAGAGATCCACCTGCCTCTGCCTCCGGAGTGCTGGGATTAAAGGTGTGCACCACCGCGCCTGGCAATATCTTATTATTTTTAATGATGTATACCTGTGTCTATGTATGTGTGCCATGAGTGTTCAGGTATCAGAGGAAGTTAGAAATGTTGACTTCCCTGTAGCTGGATTTACAGATAGTTGTGAGCCTCACAATGCTGGTTCTGGGAATCAAATTAGAGTCCTCTGTAGGAACAGTACATGCTCTTAACCACTAAGCCATCTCTCCATGCCCTATCTTCATTATTTTGTTTCTTATTGGTTGTCGTTGGTTTTTCCTTTTGTTTCCTTTTGTTTTTTGAAACAGTTTCACTGTGTAGCTCTAGGTGGCCTGAAGCTCATGCAGATCACCTCAGGCTGGCTGTGCTCTCACAGTGATCCACGTGCCTCTGCCTCTTAAATGCTAGGTTTAAAGGCATATGCCACCACACCTGCCCAGTCTTCAGTATTTTGAATAATGGGTGATGAAAATTCATGGTCAAGTTTTATCAATATGTTGTATGACTTTGGATTTATTTACTTAGACAGGGTCTCATTTTTCCCAGGCTGGCTTTGAACTTATTTTGTAGTTGAGGTTGACTTTAAACATTTTTTTTTTTACCTTAAACTTCTGATCCTCCTAATTTTACATCCTGAGTACTGGGATTACTGGTGTGTTCTACTCCATCCAGTTTATGCAGTGATGGGGCCAAGGCTTTGTGCATGCTAGTCAAGAACTCTATCAGCTGAGCTATATCCCCAGACCAATTCTAGATTTAAAAGGTAATAAATTTGAAGATAGAAAGACAGGTCAAAGCTATACATCAGCAATGTAGTTGGTACAGAAAGTGGCACTCTACTTTCTTCCACAAAAACTTAAAGATTCTTGAGCCAGGCACTCAGGAGGCAGAGGCATGTGGATCTCTCTGAGTTCAAAGCCAGCCTGCTTTATATAACGAGTTCCAGACTAGCTGGAACTACAAGGAGACTCTGTCTCAAAAAATTTTTTTGTCTTTTTTTTGTTGTTGTCTTTTTCGAGACAGGGTCTCCCTGTACCCCCAGCTATCCTGGAACTCTATGTGTACACCAGGCTGGCCTTGAATTCACAGAGCTCTGCCTGCCTCTGCCTCCCGAGTGCTGGGGTTACAGGTGTGTGCCACCACGCCTGGCCAAAAAATTTTTTAAAGGTTTTCAAGGGGCCATGTTATTTATATTTCTGATTTAAAATTTTTATTACTTTTACTCATTCTGTGTGTGCATGCACTTACGTGTGTGGGTGCACATGTGCCATGGCATAGGAGAACAACTTCTGGGCATCATTTCTCTCTGTTCAAGTGCCTTTACCCAGAGAGGCATCTCATTGGCCCTACTTTTAGTTTTTTGATTTTTTTAATTTTTTTTTTTATGTGTATGAGTGTAGTGTCTGCAGATAGGTAGGTGCACCCGTATTGTGTAATGCCATGGAGGTCAGAAGAGGGTGTCCGATTTCACTGGAATTGGAGTTAAAGATGGTTCTTAGCCACCATGTGGGTACTGGGAATTGAACCCCAGTCCTCTGCAAGAGCAGTCGGTCCTCTTAACCGCTGAGCCATCTCTCTAGCCCATACTTTTAGTTTTTTTAAGACTAGGCTTTATTTTTATATTTTTCAAACTCCCTATGGAGCTAATGATGATTTTGAACTTCCGATCTGGCTCTACCTCCAGAGTGCTGAGATTACAGGTGTATGCCATTACACCCAGTTTTATTTGGTGTTGTGGGCTGAACTCCAGCCCCCACATTGAGTCTTTTTTTTTTTTGGTCTTTTCGAGACAGGGTCTCCCTGTAGTCCCAGCTGTCCTGGAACTTACTCTGTAGACCAGGCTGGCCTTGAACTCACAAAGATCCGCCTGCCTCTGCCTCCCAAGTGCTAGGATTAAAGGCGTGCACCACCACGCCCAGCTCCCACATTGAGTCTTAAAACATTTTTTTAAATGTTAATGAATGTGCTGGGGGTGGTGGCATATGCCTTTAATCCCAGCACTTGGGAGGCAGAGGCAGGCAGATCTTTGTGAGTTTAAGGCCAGCCTGGTCTACAGAGTGAGTTCCAGGACAGCTGGGGCTACAGGAGCCTGTCTCAAAAAGCCCTAAAAAAAAAAAAAAGAAAATAATTTTTTTATGTGGGGTTTGCATTGTATATATGTTGCATCATGTTTAATGGCCTGGTAGCCTTTGGAGAGCCAGAAAAGTGGGCGGGACCCTCTGGAACTTGAGTTACATGTGGTTGTAAGCCTCCATGTGGGTGCTGAGACCCGAACCCACCCAGATCCTCTATAAGAGCAACAAGTGCTCTTAACCACCGAGTCATCTCTCCAACTCCTTAATTTTAAATTATGTGTATATGTGTAGAAATATGAACATGAGTGCAATGCCTAAGGAAGCTAGAAGAGGGCATTGGATCTCCTGGAGCTGGAATTACAGGTGGCTGAAAACTGCCCTGGTGTGACATGGATACTTGGGTCCTCTGAAGAGCAATACACACTCTTTTTTTTTTTTTTTTTTTTTTTGCCTATGTGTATGAATGGTTATTTCTGCATGCCAGGTCTGTGCGCACCCTGATGTCTGCAATGCCGCGGAGGTTCAGAAGAGGGGCTCGGATTCCCCTGGAACGAGTTCTCCTGGAAGTTGGTACAGTCACAGACGGTTCTCAGCCGCCATGTGAGGTGCGGGGATCGAACCCGTCCATCTGCAAGAGTCCGGTGCTGCGTATCCGCCTAGGCTATCTCTCCAGCCACCAATACACCACTCCTAAAAGACTAAGCATTGCTTGCGGCTGCCCCAAACTGGGTAATTAAATCAAAAAGAAGGAAGAAGGTACTTTATTCAGGGAAAAAGAGGGCCGGGCATGCTGTTAATCCCAGAACTCAGGAGGCAGGCAGGGGCAGGCAAGATCTCTTGATGAAATTGAGAACCAGCCTATCTATATAGCAATTCTAGGTCAGCTAGGGCTACAGGAACTCCCTCTCGCTCCTCTCGCTCTACTCTCTCTCTCTCTCTCTCTCTCACACACACAGAATAAAATAAAAGGGTTAATTCCAAGATATGTGCAGTGCCATGCCTTTATCCCAGCACCTGGGAGGCAGAGGCAGGAGAGACCATTCCAGTTCAAGATAGTAGAGTTCCAGGCCAGCTAGGGATACAGTTGAGCCTGTCTCCAAAAACAACAAAACAAATACAAACAACAAAACAAAAAAAACCCCAAAACCAACCATAGAAAGGTACTGAGATACAAATGTGTAAAAGGGCATCTGAGACACAAGTGAGTAGAAAAGAGCAGATATGCTTAAGCAAATTAATAGAGTTAGGGGCTGGAGAGCGGAAGATGCTCAGGGGTTAAGAGGCTACTGACTGCCGAGGCGGTGACACCGCTTTAATCCCTAGCACTGAAGTAGAAGAGCAGGAGAATCTGTGAGTTCAAGGGCCAGCCTGGTCTTACAGAGTGAGTTCCAGGACGCTGGGACTACAAGGGAACCCAGTCTCGAAAAGACCAAAAAAAAAGAGGCACTGACTGCTCTTGCACGAGGACCTGGGTTCAATCCCACACCCTATGGTGGCAAAGAACCATCTTAGGCAGGGCATGAGTGGCACATTGCTTTTATTTCTTTTTAAATTTTTTATTATTTCTGGATGTGTATGAATTATTGTCTGCATGAAGTTGTGCACCCGTGTTGTGCAATGCCGCGAGAGGTCAGAAGAGGGTTCAAACTCCCCTGGAACTGGATTCTCTGGAATTGGAGTTTCACCGTTCTCGGCCACCATGTGGGGCTGGGATTGAACCCCGGGTCCCCTGTAAGATGGTCGGCGCTCTTAACCCACGAGGCCATCTCTCCATCCCCAGCAACATGCTTTTATCCCAGCCACTCGGAGAGCAGAGGCAGCAATCTCTGTGAGTCAAGTCAGCCTGGGTCTATATACAAGCTCCAGCCTAGCTGGGACTAAAGGGAGAACCCTGTCTCGAAAAAAAAAAAAAAAAATAATAAGATAGAAATTTGCCCGTAACCTGCAGGCTGGCCTGGATACATACATAACCAGGCTGGCCTTGAACTCACAGAGCTCCACCTGGCCTCTGCCTCTAGAGTAAGTCTGGACTTAAATCATGCAACACCATACCCAGCAAGATTTTTTTTTTTTTTTAAATAAAGGAAATTTACAAATATCTTACAAATGTTGAGGTTTCTTCCTTCCCTGATGAAGAATCACATCTTGTTTTGGGTTTGCCCCTTCAATGTTAGTCCTGGTTCTCTAGGGAAACAACAGAAAAGGAGATCATTCCTATAAGTTATCTCAGTGTAGTGGTGCTGGCGGACTAGAACCTAGGGCTTTGTGATGCTGGTACACTCTACCAACTGAGCAAACCCTAGCCCATCACGATTTATTAATTTATTATTTAATTAATTTTTTATTTTTTAAATATTTTTCTTCCTTTTTAACATTGCCATTTTTATTTATGTTTTTATCTTTCTTAGGCCTCCCTATAGCCCAGATGCCTGGAACTACTGTGTAACCAAGGCTGGCCTTGAACTCATCAGAAATCCTCCTGCCTCTGCCTCCCTAGTGCTAGGATTAAAGGTGTGCTCCACCACACGCGGTTTAAAGATCGGGTATTGCCAACATCTGGGGTGCTGGGAATCAAAACCGGTGTCCTCTGCAAAGAGCAGTCAGTGTTCTAACCACGTAAGCCATCTCTCCAGCCCCAATTTATGGTATTTTATTTTTTTATTTTAATTTTATTTAGTATTATTTTTTTGTCCTTTTGAGCCAGGTCTCCCTGTACCCCAGCTCGCCTGGAACTCACTCATGTAGACCCAGGTGGCCTTAACTCACAAAGATCCCCTGCCTCTGCTCCCAAGTGCTAGGTTAAAGGGGTCGTTCACCACCAACAGGCCCATTTATTTTATTTTATTTATATTTTTTCCAAGTTTTAATTTATTTATATTATTATTTATTTATTTTTTTTTGTCTTTTTGAGACGGGTCTCCCTGTAGCCCCAGCTTCCTTGGAACTCACTGCTGTATGACCAGGCTGCCTGAATCACAAAGATCCGACTGTCCTGCGGCTCCCCAAGTGCTAGATTTAAAGGGTGTTCTGCCACTACGCCCGGCCCAATTTATTTTAAATATAGTTTTCAACTCCCTTCTTTTAAAATTTTAAATTCTAAATATTATCGGTGAACTGAAGTTATTTACCTGGTTGGCTGCAGACGACAATTTGCATCTTACGGGAGAGACTGGTTAACTCACATAAGAAATTATAAACACGATGACACTCCAGTTCATCCCAGCCTGTTGTTAAGGTCTATAGGAAACAAAAGAAACATTTCAGATGTTCAGACCATAGAATCAGCAGGGTAGGTCACTACTCCCTAATGAACATAAACTGCTTTTTAGCACAATGATCAAGGAGATGTTACAATTTAAAAAAATGTTTTTATGTGTATAGATGTACGTCTGCATGTAGGTATTGCACCTGTGTCGTGCAATGCCACAGAGGTCAGATGAGGTGTTGATTCCCCTGGAACTGGAGTTTAGACGGTCTAAGCCGTGCCATGTGGTGCTGGGAATTGAACCCGGGTCCTCTGCAAACGAGCCAGTCGTGCTCTTAACCGCTGAGTCAATCTCTCCAGCCCTGAGCTGTACAATTTTTATTCACTATGGAGCTATTCAAATTAATAAGAAATTTATATACTCAGAAACTAGAAATGCTCTAAAATATAGTTTCTTTTTGGTTGGGAAGGAAGTGTCCTATAGATAATTGTTTTTTGACGAAAGCATCTCTCGTCTGTAGACTCCCGCTGCCTGAACTTCATTATTTGCAGCCCAGGCTAAGTCTCTATCTCAGAGAGATTTGTCCTGCCTTTGTCTCCTGACTACTGGAACTAAAGAGTGCACCACCATGCCCAGCTCACATATATTTTTTTGATTTTACAAAAATTATATTTTTATCTTTAGTTTCTTTTTCTTTTTGCCCATTGTTTGTCTATGAATCTATTTAACCTAGGCTGGCCTTGAACCACAGAATCCACTGGACTCTGCCATCTGCCTGCCCAAGGGCTGAATTAAAGCATGATGCCCACCAATGCCATGCCCAGCCTGTGTTTTGTTTTTTATATGTTGTTGGTTAACTTTTTTTTTTTTTCCCTTAAGTGAGAGATGGCCTAGTCGGTTTGGAGGCACCGACTGCTCCTTACAAAGGACCCGAGGTTCGATCCCCACACCCACAATGGCGGCCAAGCCGTTCTGAACACGCAATTCCAGGAGAACCCAGCTCACAGGGAATCCGAGACCCTCTCTGGACCTCCGCGGCGTTGCACAGCATGGTGCACAGACTTGCATGCAGGCATACATTCATACACATACAGAAATAAATAAAATTAATTGAAAAAAAAAAACCTTTTAAAAAAAAAAAAAATTTTTTTTTATTATTTTTTTGGTATTTCTGAACAGTGTCTCTCTGTACCGTCCAACTGGGGGGGCCTAGAACAACTACTAATGTAGGAATGAGTGCGGCCTTGACTCAAGATTTCTGCTGCTCTCTGAATCCCAAGAGCCTAGCCTTATTATAAAATTGTAGTTTATATTCTATTCTTTTTTTTGAAGACAGAGGTCTCGCTATAGCTGCTGCAGCTGACCACTGGAATTCACTATGTAGACCAAGCTGGCGCTCAATCTTTACAGAGATCTTCCTGGCTCTGTCTCCTGAGCACTAGTATAAAGGTGTGTGCAACTAAGCCCAAGTCTATCAAAGGAAAAATTCCTAGATATTTAAACTAAATGAATATTAAAACAAAAACGGCTGGGAGATGGCCTGCGGTAGAGCACCGCCGCTCTCATACAGAGGAACCTGGAGTTCTGACCCCTAGACCCACATGGCGGTGAAACTGTCTGAAACTCCAATTCCAGAGAAGAACTCCAGCTTCAGGGGAATCCAACACCCTCTCTGACCTGTGCAGTATTGCACGACACGGGGTAGGCACAAACTTGGCATGCAGACAGTACATTCCACACATTACAGAAATAAAATAAAATAAAATAAAAGGCTATGAAAATATAAGCTAAATCAATAAAAAACATTAATTTTTTACATAAAAAAAATTATTTATTATTTATTTCTTTTTTTTTTTGTTTTAACAAATCTAGAAACTGTTCCCGCCCATTCCCCCACCTCATCAGAGCTCATGCATTCTGCCAAAACATGTTTTCATTCTCTTCTCATTCTTTCTCCAAAGCCATGAGAGTTGACTGTTTTGAGCAGAAGTTCACTGTTTCAGTCAGTTCTTTGATGGCAGTCCTTTTGTGTTGTTTTTCCAAATGCATTACACCCAACTGCTTGGACAAAAACTCAGGGGCCTACACAAGAAATACTTACAACAGGATAATGGCCGTAGCATCCACAGATGAGGGATTCACCATTCGTCGTTTGTTTTCTTGGGACTGTATTACTTCACTCAGCAATAGTCCTCTAGCTCCAGCCAATTCCCTGCCAAAGTTCATGATGTTCATCTTTCTTACTGCTGCATAGAACTCCATTGTGTAAGATGTACCACATTTTCTCTAGTCCACTATTCAGTTGAGGGGCCATGGGTTGGTTCCAGCTCCTATGCTATTGTGAAGAGAGCTGCAATAAACATGGCCGTTGCATGTATCTCTGTGGGAGTCTTGAGGGTACATGCCCAGGAGTTGTGTGGCTGGGTCGGGTGGCAGGTTCATCCAAGTCTTCCAAGGGTTCCTCCACACTGCTCCCATAGTGCTGTACAAGTTTACATTCCCCACCAGCAGTTGGATGAGTATTCCCCTTTCCACAAGCCTTTTCCAGTACTTGGTATCATTTATTCTTGACCCTAGCCAGTCTTATTTGGAGTAAAGAATATATCTTTTTTTTTTTTTTTTTGTTCTTTTGAGACATGTTCTCCCTGTAGCCCCAGCTGTTCCTGGAACTCACTCCGTAGACCAGGCTGGCCTTTGAAGCTCACAAAATCCACCTGCCTCGGCCTCCAAGTGCTAGACTGAAGGCGTGTGCCACCACTTTTAATGATGATATCTTAAAGTGGTTTGTATTGCATTTCCTTAATGATTAGTGATGTGCTGAAACAACTCTTAAAGGTTCCCAGACATCCCTTCTAATTCCCACTGTGAAGTCTGTACAGTTCTGGTTAGCCCATCTTTTAGTTGGTTCATTTGTTTTCTTTTCTTTCTTTGTGTTTTTGAGTAGGCTTATTATTTATTACTTGGCGAAATTCCAATGCTTGGTCAGATGTATCGCAGTGAAAGTTCCTCCCACTCTGTGGGATGTCTCTTTCACTTCCTTGATTGTTTCTTGATGTACAGAAGCTTTAGAGTTCGAGTCTAAAATATGGACATTTACAATGCTAATTTCCCAATCTAGGAGCATGGGAAGTTTTCAGTCTTCTGAGTTCCGTTTTCAATTTTATTTCTTTCTTTTAAAGTTTTAAAATTTGTGTTGTAGAATCGGTGGCGTTGTATGTGTGCCTAGGTAATGGGGGTGATGCATATGTGAGGGGAAGGGCCTGAGTCCCAGGGCTTGTCGTGGTGGTAGAAAAGGCCAGATGGTAAGGTAAGGGACACGGCCACCTGAAAGCGGTGAAGCGTGGCGAGGAGGTGGTCTGGGGGAAGGTGGGAGTCACCCGGAGGAAATACAATCATAGCATCAGCAAAGAGGGATAGCTCGACGCTCTGCCAAGTGGAGTAGTCCGGTGAACCTCGGCCGTAAGCGTCTGAGCAAGTGTGTCAAGCACTTAGTAGTGCAAGAGGAGTGTGGACAGGGCAGCCTGGCCCGTAGTCCTTACCCTGAAGGGAAGTCTGCAGCCCCATTGGAGGAGGACGATGGCTGGGTGCCTGGGTGAGGCTGGAGACATTGAGGGAATGGACCCGCCCCAATCCAATGCTGGTGAAGGAATGATGTGCCGTAAAAGAGAACGCCACAAAAAAAACCGGAAGGAATAAGAAATCAAGACTGGCGGCAGTGCAAGGTGTGGGGCACCCGGGTCAGGCAATGCCGCGGAGGGCAGCAGAGGGGGTCGGAGGCCCCGTGGAACGCGATCTCCAGATGGAGGTCAGACAAGTGGCGACTGGCAGCCAGGCGGTGCTGGAACGAAACCCGGCCTCGTAAGACGCTCGGCGCGTTAACCGCGTGGAGGCCAGTCCGCCAGCCCCCCAATGCCAAATCGTCTAGACTCAAGCTATGAAGATGCTGGAGTGGGGGCAAAGGGCGTGTGCAAGCGTATCAATGAGATGATGGTAGGTGCGGATGCTGATGGGTGGAGAGGGTGACGGGATGGCGTGATGTGTGTGTGGAACCAAGTCCGCACGCGGGGTAGGAATCCAACGGGGCAGGAGGCAGAGCGCCTGAGGGGGTCTGTGGAAGTGCAGGCCAGGGCTGGGGAGAAGTGGGCATCGGTTCAGAGAGAGATGGTCATTAAGTCGCCTGTGTAGTTGGAAAAGCTGGGGCCGGGGAGAAAGAGGAGT
This sequence comes from Rhizomys pruinosus, assembly GCA_009823505.1. Taxonomy (NCBI): domain Eukaryota; kingdom Metazoa; phylum Chordata; class Mammalia; order Rodentia; family Spalacidae; genus Rhizomys; species Rhizomys pruinosus. Next base: position 733,277 of record VZQC01013897.1, read on the forward strand.
GCTGGCGAGAGAAGGAAGTGGGAGAAGCCCTCGGGAGGGAGTGCGGCAAAGCAGTGGCTAGAAGTAAGGGTTGAGGTCAAAGGGTGAGAAATAGAAAGGCGGCCTAGGAAACCATCTCCGGGCGTGTGAGTGGGTGGAGAGGCCGTACGACATGCCGTGTGAGGTGTCTGCGGAGGTGGTAAGGTGGTTTCGGGTGTGGGATGGTGCGAGACAGGGTGCCGAGAGCCCCAGCGGCCGGAACTGCGCGTGGGTAGACCAGGCGGGCCGGAAACTCACAAAATCGGCCGGTCGCGCCGCCCAAGGGCGGAGAGAAAGGGGCCGGCGCAAGGTGAGGGCGGGTGTAAGCTGCCAAGCGCGTCGTGTCAGCGGGGTGAGCCAGGGAGGGCAGAGATGGCAGCCATTGCAGTCAGGTGGTCAAACGGGGGAGAATATGAGGTCAGTGACCTAGTTCCTAGCAGGATGGCGGAGCTGGTCGTGCGTGTGGGGAGATGTGCCCTGGGCATCACGGATGTAGGGATGGGGGATGGGGGGCGGTCGTCGGGGTTAACGGCGAGAAGGCGGCGATCGGACGGGCAAAGAACCCAACGTTGGGTGCTCAGGTGATGTGAGGTGGCAGGGTCAGTGGGTAAGGAGTGCGACGCTGATGGTGGTAGTCTTCCGCGTCTGGGTGCGGGGAGGGTGCAGCGGGGGCCGCTAAGGCTGTAGCCAGAAGTAGACATTCACGGTGCCGTGTGCTGTGCAATGTGAGGGCACCCCAAGCGAAAAACGTCCCGCCCCCCGCGCTGTAGGACGGCTGGTTAGGTAGCGCAGAGTGGTGGGAGGGCATGGTCATCAGGGCCAGGGAAGCGGTATTGGTCGTGGTGTGTGGTGTAAGGGGTAAAATAATGGTATGGAAGCGGTGGGAGAAGACGGCGCAGGCAAAGGGGCGCCGTGGGGGTCAAGCCGCGGAGGGAGACAGAGGGGTCGGAGGCCCCGTGGAACGGAGAGGGCGCCGGAATGGAGTGCATGACGGTGTCCGGCCGCGCGATGGTGGTGCTGGCGAGCAAAAACCCGAGCCTGCGCAAGACGGTCGGGCGCCGGAACGGCGAGCCATCGCTCCAGCCCCTAGCTTCGATGACTCGGCCTGGACCCATGCAGAGGTCGAGAGGGGGTAGGCTCCATGCTGGAGCAGGAGGGGCCGGGGGGGATGGGAAGCGTGTATGCACTGTGTGGGGGCGGAGAGAATGCAGGAAATGATGTCAGCTGGATGAGAGGTCTGCTGAAAGGCCAGAGGTGCGATGGAAAGGTCCGCGGTGCGAGGAAGAAAGAGAGGCTCGGGGAGAGAGGAATAGGCCGGAGAGGAGGAGGCCAGGGGGTACAATAGCGTCAGGGCAAGGGCGCGCGGCTACTGCGCGTGGCGTTGACATATCCGAAGGACTCAGTGGGGCATTGAAATGTCTGCATGCAGGTCTGTGCACCCGTGTCGTGCAATGCCGCGGAGGTCAGAAGAGGGTCTCGGATTCCCCTGGAACTGGAGTTCTCCTGGAATTGGAGTTACAGACGGTTCTTAGCCGCCATGTGGGTGCTGGGGATCGAACCCGGGTCCTCTGCAAGAGTCGGTGCTCTTATCCGCTAGGCTATCTCTCCAGCCCACAATACACACTCCTAAAGACTAAGCCATCTCTGCTGCCCCCAAACTGGGTATTAAATCACAGAAAAGAGGTACTTTATTTCAGGAAAAAGAGGGCCTGGTGCATGCTTTTAATCCCAGAACTCAGGAGGCAGGGGCAGGGGCAGGCAGATCTCTATGAAATTGAGACCAGCCTAGTCTATATAGCAAGTTCTAGGTCAGCTGGGGCTACAGGGAGACTCTCTCTCTCTCTCTCTCTCTCTCTCTCTCTCTCTCTCTCTCTCACACACACAGAATAAAAGATAAAAGGTAATTCCAGATATGGTGGCAGTGGCCCATGCCTTTAATCCCAGCACCTGGGAGGCAGAGTCAGGAGGAGTTCAAGATAGTGAGTTCCAGGCCAGCTAGGGATACAGTTGAGACCCTGTCTCAAAAACAAAACAAAACAAAACAAACAACAAAAAAACCCCAAAACCAACCATAAAAGGTACTGAGATACAAATGTGTAAAGGGCATCTGAGACACAGTGAGTAGAAAGAGCAATATGCTTAAGTCAAATTAATAGAGTAGGGGGCTGGAGGGATGGCTCAGGGGTTAAGAGGCACTGACTGGCCGGGCGTGGTGACACACGCCTTTAATCCTAGCACGTGGGAAGTAGAGGCAGGCAGATCTTTGTGAGTTCAAGGCCAGCCTGGTCTACAGAGTGAGTTCCAGGACAGCTGGGACTACAGGGAGACCCAGTCTCGAAAAGACCAAAAAAAAAGAGGCACTGACTGCTCTTGCAGAGGACCTGGGTTCAATTCCCAGCACCCATATGGTGGCTAAGAACCATCTTAGGCAGGGCATGGTGGCACATGCTTTTAATTTTCTTTTTAAATTTTTATTTATTTCTGTATGTGTATGAATGTATTGTCTGCATGCAAGTTTGTGCACCCGTGTTGTGCAATGCCGCGGAGGTCAGAAGAGGGTGTCAAACTCCCCTGGAACTGGAGTTCTCTTGGAATTGGAGTTTCAGACGGTTCTCGGCCACCATGTGGGGGCTGGGGATTGAACCCCGGGTCCTCTGTAAGAGTGGTCGGCGCTCTTAACCACTAGGCCATCTCTCCATCCCCAGCACATGCTTTTAATCCCAGCACTCGGGAGGCAGAGGCAGGCAGATCTCTGTGAGTTCAACGTCAGCCTGGTCTATATAGCAAGCTCCAGCCTAGCTGGGACTAAAAGGGAGACCCTGTCTCAAAAAAAAAAAAAAAATTAATAGAGTAGATAATTTTGCCCTGTAACCTCAGCTGGCCTGGAATTACTACATAGACCAGGCTGGCCTTGAACTCACAGAGCTCCACCTGCCTCTGCCTCTTGAGTGTTGGGACTAAAGGTATGCAACACCATACCCAGCAAGATTTTTTAAATAAAGGAAATATTACAAATATATTACAAATGTTGAGGTTTCTTCCTTTCCCTATGAAGAATCACCATCTTGTTTTGGGGTTTGCCCCTTCAATGTTAGTCCTGGTTCTCTAGGGAAACAACAGAAAAGGAGATCATTCCTATAAGTTATCTCAGTGTATGTGGTGCTGGGGACTAAACCTAGGGCTTTGTGCATGCTAGGTACACTCTACCAACTGAGCAATATCCTAGCCCATCACGATTTATTTAATTTATTTATTTAATTAATTAATTTTATTTTTTAAATATTTTTCTTCTTTTTTTAACATGCCATTTTATTTATTTTTTATCTTTTTAGGTCTCCCTATAGCCCCAGATGGCCTGGAACTCACTGTGTAGACCAGGCTGGCCTTGAACTCACAGAAATCCTCCTGCCTCTGCCTCCCTAGTGCTAGGATTAAAGGTGTGCTCCACCACACCCGGTTTAAAGATGGTTATTAGCCAACACTGGGTGCTAGGAATCAAACCGGGTCCTCTGCAAGAGCAGTCAGTGTTCTTAACCACTAAGCCATCTCTCCAGCCCAATTTATTTTATTTTATTTTTTATTTTATTTTATTTTATTATTATTATTTTTTTGTCTTTTGAGACAGGGTCTCCCTGTAGCCCCAGCTGTCCTGGAACTCACTCTGTAGACCAGGGTGGCCTTGAACTCACAAAGATCCGCCTGCCTCTGCCTCCCAAGTGCTAGGATTAAAGGCGTGCACCACCACAGCCCAATTTATTTTATTTTATTTTATTTTTTCCAATTTATTTATTTATTTATTTATTTATTTATTTTTTTTTTTTGGTCTTTTTGAGACAGGGTCTCCCTGTAGCCCCAGCTGTCCTGGAACTCACTCTGTAGACCAGGCTGGCCTTGAACTCACAAAGATCCGCCTGCCTCCGCCTCCCAAGTGCTAGGATTAAAGGTGTGCGCCACTACGCCCGGCCCAATTTATTTTAAATATAGTTTTCAACTCCCTCTTTTTAAAATTTAAATTCTAATATTATCGGTGAACTGAAGTTATTTACCTGGTTGGCTGCAGACGACAATTTGCATCTTACGGGAGAGACTGGTTAACTCACATAAGAAATTATAAACACGATGACACTCCAGTTCATCCCAGCCTGTTGTTAAGGTCTATAGGAAACAAAAGAAACATTTCAGATGTTCAGACCATAGAATCAGCAGGGTAGGTCACTACTCCCTAATGAACATAAACTGCTTTTTAGCACATGATCAAGGAGATGTACAATTTAAAAAAATTTTTTTTATGTGTATGAGTGTACTGTCTGCATGTAGGTATTGCACCTGTGTCGTGCAATGCCACGGAGGTCAGATGAGGGTGTTGGATTCCTCTGGAACTGGAGTTAGACGGTTCTTAGCCGTCATGTGGGTGCTGGGAATTGAACCCGGGTCCTCTGCAAGAGCAGTCGGTGCTCTTAACCGCTGAGCAATCTCTCCAGCCCTGAGATGTACAATTTTTATTCACTATGGAGCTATTCAAATTAATAAGAAATTTATATACTCAGAAACTAGAAATGCTCTAAAATATAGTTTCTTTTTGGTTGGGAAGGAAGTGTCCGTATAGATAAGTTTTTTTTTGAGAAAGCATCTCTCTGTAGCCCCAGCTGGCCTGGAACTCATTTTGCAGACCAGGCTAGTCTCTATCTCAGAGAGATTTGTCTGCCTTTGTCTCCTGACTACTGGAACTAAAGATGTGCACCACCATGCCCAGCTCACATATATTTTTTTTTATTACAAAATTATTTTTTTATCTTGTCGAGACAGGTTCTCCCTGTAGCCCCAGTTGGCCTGGAACTCACTCTGTAGACCAGGCTGGCCTTGAACTCACAGAGATCCACCTGACTCTGCCTCTGCCTCCCAAGGGCTGAGATTAAAGGCATGTGCCACCAATGCCCATGCCCAGCCTGTGTTTTGTTTTTAGTACTGATGTTGGTTGGGTTAAAACCACCTATAACGGGCTGGAGAGATGGCCTAGCGGTTAAGAGCACCGACTGCTCTTACAGAGGACCCAGGTTCGATCCCCAGCACCCACATGGCGGCCGAGAGCCGTCTGAAACTCCAATTCCAGGAGAACTCCAGCTCCAGGGGAATCCGAGACCCTCTTCTGACCTCCGCGGCGTTGCACGACGTGCGTGCACAGACTTGCATGCAGGCAGTACATTCGATACACATACAGAAATAAATAAAAATTAAATTAAAAAAAAACACTTTACATCTTTCAGTTTTTTATTTTTTGGTATTTCTGAGACAGTGTCTCTCTGTAGCTCCAACTGGCCTAGAACTTACTATGTAGATGAGGCTGGCCTTGAACTCAGAGATCTGCCTGCCTCTGAATCCCAAGAGCCTAGCCTTATTATAAAATTTATTTTATTCTATTCTTTTTTTTGAGACTAGGTCTCTCTATAGCTGGCTGCAGCTGACCTGGAATTCACTATGTAGACCAAGCTGGCCTCAATCTTACAGAGATCTTCCTGGCTCTGTCTCCTGAGCACTGAGTATAAAGGTGTGTGCAACTAAGCCCAAGTCTATCAGGAAAAATTTAGTATTTACCTTTGAGTATATTAAAAGGCATAAACGGGCTGGAGAGATGGCCTAGCGGTTAAGAGCACCGACCGCTCTTACAGAGGACCTGGGTTCGATCCCCAGCACCCACATGGCGGCCGAGAACTGTCTGAAACTCCAATTCCAGGAGAACTCCAGTTCTAGGGGAATCCAACACCCTCTTCTGACCTCTGCAGTATTGCACGACACGGGTGCACAAACTTGCATGCAGACAGTACATTCATACACATACAGAAATAAAATAAAATAAAATAAAAGGCATAAACATATAAATTGGAGATTGAAATAGTATACAATTATATACTTTTTCACATAAATTTATTTTATTTTTTTAATTTTTTATTTTTATTTTTAGTTTAAACAAATCTAGACACATGTTCCCAGCCATCCCCCACCCATCAGAGCTCATGCATTCTGCCCAAACATGCTTTTCAATCTCTTTCTCATTCTTTCTCAATATTTTCCATGAGGAAGTTGATGTTTATGATAGCAGAAGTTCACTGTTTCAATCAGTTCTTTGTATGCAGTCTTTCTGTTGTTGTTGTTTCCAATATGCATACTCCCAACTACTGCTTTGGACAAAATCTAGGGGGCCCTACACAAGAAATACTTACAACTAGGTAATTGGCACTAGCACCCACAGATGAGGGATAACCATTTCGTGCGTATTGTTTTTGGGACTGTATTAACTTCACTCAGCATGATGTCCTTAGCTCCAGCCATTTTCCTGCAAAGCTCTGATTCAATCTTCTTTACTGCTGCAATAGAACTCCATTGTGTCGATGTACCTACATTTTCTCTATCCACCATCAGTTGAGGGCATTTGGGTTGGTTTCCAGCTCCTTGCTATTGGTGAAGAGAGCTTGCAATAAACATGGCCGTGCTGTATCTCTGTGGTGGGGTGAGTCCTTGAGGGTATATAATGCCCAGAGGGTTGGCTGGGGTCGGACAGTGCAAGTCTCATTCCAAGTCTCTCCAAGGGTTCTCTCACTCTGCTTTCCATAGTTGCTGTACCAGTTTACATTTCCCAGCAGCAGTGGATGATGTTCCCCTTTCCCACAACCTCTCCAAGTCACGTCGGTATCATTTGGTCTTTCTTGAGTTCCTAATTCTTTTTTAAAAATAAAAAAAAAAAAATATTTTTTTTTTTTTTTTTTTTGGTCTTTTTGAGACATGGGCCTCCTGTAAGCCCCAGCTGTCTCTGGAACTCACTCCGTAGACCAGGCTGCCCTTTAGAAACTCACAAAAGATCCACCCTTTGCTCTCCGTCCAATTGCTAGGACTGAAGGCGTGTGCCACCACTTCTAATGATGCTATCTTAAAGTGGTTTGATTTGCATTCCTTAATGATTAATGATTAGTTGAACATTTCTTAAAGTGTTTCTCAGACATCTCTAATTCCTCACTTGTTTTTTTTTTTTTTTTTTTTTTTTTTTTTTTTTTTTTTTTTTTTTTTTTTTACTTTTTTTTCCTTTGTATATTTTCTGAGTAGCTTATCAGTATACTAAATCCTACACTGTTTTTCAGATGTATCTGCAGCGAAAGTTTCCTCCACTCTGTCTGGGAATTTCTCTTCAACATTCCTTGATTGTTTCTTTTGATGTACAGAAGCTTAAGCTTTTCCGGTAAAATGGACATTGTTTACAACATGCTAATTTCCCAATCCATCGAGCATGGGAGCTGTTTTTCTTCAGTTTCTTGAAGGTCTTTCTTCAAATTTCTTTTCCTTTAAAGGTTTAAGAAACTTTTTTTGTAGAGATCTTTTGTGTCCTTTGGTTATGTTTGTTCCTAGGTATTTTATTGTTTTTGATTCGATATCGTGAGTGGGAAGGTCTCGTTGAAATCTTTCTCCTAGTTGCTTGTTCTTGGTGAAAGGACCAAGCCTATTGATTTTTTAAGGTTACCTCTTCAAATTTAATTTGATGATTTGCCTCGAGCCTCGGACTATGAGTCTACCAATTTGGCTGAGAGTTGGCAAGATATTGCATAGAAATCAGTGAAAGGTTAAAGGGAAGATTACTTTTCTGAATGTGAAGTTTTGTAGGCAAAATGAGGAACCGCTTTAATGAAAGGCTACATAAACCTACAGGTATATTTTCATATGGTCAGCAAAAAGGGGTAGCTTGCCTTCCTCTTTTCAAATTATATTCCTTTAATTTCCTTTTTTCTTGCCTATTGCTCTAGCAATGTTTCAAGCACTATATATGAAGAGGAGTCGGCGTGACAGGGGGCAGCTTGCCGAGTTCCTACCTTTAAAGGGAATGTTCTCTGTCAATTTCCCCATTTTAGGATGATACTTGGCTGTGGGTTTCCTGTATATGGCTTTGATTACATTGAGGAAATGATCCCTCCAATCCAATCTCTTTTTTTAAATTAATTTTATTCCGTATGTGAATGAATGTACTGTCTGCATGCACGTTTGTGCACCGTCGTCATGCAATGCCGCAGAGGTCAGCAGAGGGTGTGAGATTCCCTGGAACTGGAGTTCTCCTAGAATTGGCAAGTTTCAGACAGTTCTCGGCCGCCATGTGGGTGCTGGAGATCGAACCCGGGGTCTCTGTAAAGAGCGGTCGGCGCTTTTAAACCGCTAGGCATCTCTCCAGCCCCAATCCAATTTCTTTCTAGGACTTTTAGCATGAAGGGATGCTGATTTTGTCCAAAGGTTTTTTCAGCATCAATTGAGAATGATGGTGTGGGTTTTTGTCTTTGATTCTGTTTCTGTGTTTGATCGATTGTTTCTTGATTTTCGTATGTTGAACCCATCCTGCATCTCTGGTATGAAAATCCAACTTGGTCATGATGCAAGATCTTCTTGATGTGTGGCTCTGTATGCGATTTGCCATTTAATTTTTATAATTATTTTATTTTTAATTAATTTTTATTTTTTTTTTATCTTTTTTTAATTGCTTTTTTTTTTATTTTTTTTTGTATCCGTTTAGAATTTTGGCTCTGTGTTCATGAAGGAGATGGGTCTATAAAATTCTCCCTTTTTAGTTGGATCTTTGCCCTGGTTTTGGTAAATAGAGTGATGCTGGGCTTCATAGAAGGAATTTGTGAGATTACGCTCTGATTGTATCTTTCTAAACAGTTCAGTAATAATGGTTGTAAGGTCTTTCTTGAAATGTTTTCATAGAATTCTGCCATGAAACCATCTCGGCCTGGGCTTTTTTAGTTGGGATTTTTTTTTTTTTTTTTTTTTTTTTTTTTTTTTTATGTTTTAATTTTTTTTCTTTTTGGTATTTTCGAAGACAGGGTTTACCCTTAGCCCCAGCCTGTCCTGGAACTCGGCTCTGCTAGACGCAGGCTGGCCTTGAACTCACAAAGATCTGCCTGTACTCTGCCTCCAAGTGCTAGGATAAAGGTGTGCCTGGTTCTTTCCTGATATTTTATGGGTCTGTTAAAGCTGCCAATCTCTTCTTGGTGAGCTTTGGTGATTCCTAGGATTTCACATATTCTCCATTTAATCTAGGTTTTCAAACTTGGTAGAATATAAGGTTCTTGTACTATTCCCATATGAATTTTCTGGATCTTTTCCTTGTCTGTTGTGATATTTTCCCCTTTTCATCCAAGGATTGTTATTGGATTTGGAGTTGTTCCTTCTTTTTTTTTTTTTTAAAAGGTTTATTTTATTGTTCAGTTCAGTTGTCTATCTGTTTATTCTTTCAAAGCAACCGAAACTTTTGGCATTAATTGATTTTTTTTGGTATTGTTTTCTTTGTTATTATTTCATTTTCTCTCTGCTTTTGGTTATTTCTTCCTGTCTGTTGCGTTTTGGGTTTTTTTTTTTTTTTTTTTTTTTTTTTTTTTTTTTTTTTTTTTTTTTTTTTTTTTTTTTATTTTTCTGTTTTTTAATGTAGGCCAAGGCTAAAACTTCCCTCTTAGGACTGCTTCTTAAAGTATCCCATAGGTTTTTGTTTGTGTTGTTTGTTCATTGTCATTCAGTTCCAGGAATGCTTTTAATTTCTTTTTTTTTTTTTTAATTTAATTTTTATTATTTATCTTATTTTTGCTATGGTGTATGAATGTAATTGTTTTGCATGCAGGTTGTGTCACGCCTGGTGTCATGCAATGCCGGGAGGTCAGAAGAGGGTTCAGGATTCCCCTTGGAACTGGAGTTCTCCTGGAATTGGCAGTTCTCAGACGGTTTGCCGCCATGTGGGTGCTGGCGATCGCAACCCGGGTCCTCTGCAAGAGGGTCGGTGCTGTCTTAAACGCTAGACATCTCTCCAGCCCCTTATTTCTTTCCTTTATTCTTCCTTGACCCATTCATTATTCAAGAGTGTGTTGTTTAGTTCTCCCTGTGTCTTGTAGGCAGGAGGGCTTTACCTGGTGTTGATGTTTTGGCCCCCTTTAATTTGAACTGTGGTTGATAGAATGCATCTGAATATTTGGTCTTCTTGTATTTGTTGAGGGTTCTTCTGTGTCCCAGGATGTGGTCGATTTTGGAGAATGTCCTGTGGGGAGCTGATAGAAAGTATATTCTCTGGTATTAGGATGGATATTCGGTAGAGGTGTATGAGGTCATTTGGTATCATATCGTTCAGTTCAGATGTCTCTCTGTTTACTCTTTGTCGTTGACCTGTCCAAAGGGATCAGTGGGGTATTGAATCTCCTACTATGAGTGTATGGGGTTAGTCTGTGACTTGTGGTCCTGGAGAATTGTCTTTATAAAGTTTGGTGGCACCAGAATTCTGGGGCCTATATAATTCATAATTGTGATATATTTTTGGTTAATTGTTCCTTTGATCCAAATGTAATGGCCCCTTTTTTGTCTTCTGATTTCTTTTACTTTGAATCTATTTTGTCTGATATTAAAATAGCACACTTGCTTTCGTTCTTGGTGCCATTTTGCTTGGAATATTTTTTTCCATCCCTTCACTTTTAAGTTGGTGCCTGGATCCTGAAGGTAAGATGTGTTTCTGTAGACAGCATATCGATGGATTTCTGTTTCCTAATCCAGTCTCCCAGTCTATGTTTTGATTGGGGAATTTGTCCATTAATTATTATAGGTTATGACTGATAGGTTTGGTTTGCTTTCCTTTTTGCCTTATTATCCGTTTGCGGTTTGGGTTTCAGTTTCTACTTCTGCAGTTATGCTTTTATTGATTTCTCTCTTTTAGGTGCCTGGGGTTGCGTTGCTCCTTTCTTCTGTTCTTTGGAATTTGGCTTCCAAGTATTTCTGGTTTTTCCAGACTGTTTCTTTCAAGTTTTTTACGTCATGGAAGGTTTTTCTCTTCCTTCACACTATAATTTGACATTTTTGCTGGGTATAGTAGCCTGGGTTGCATCTATTGTCCCTTAACACTGGGGTGTTTGCTCCAGGTTCTTTCTTGCTTTCATAGTTTGCAATTGAGAAGTCAGTTGTATTCTGATAGGTCCCATTATAGGTCATTGTTTTCTCTTGTGGCTTTTAGGATTTTGTCTTTGTTTTGGTTTTAGCATTTAACTTGATGTGGATGGAGATTTTTCTTTTCTGATCTTGTCTGTTTTGGAGTTCTATGTGCTTCTTGTTTGGTATTGTTTGTCCTTTTTGAGTTTGGGGAGTTTTCATCTATTATTCTGTTGAAGATTTGATCAAAACATTCTCTTGGGATTCTTCTGCCTTCTCTATTCCTATGATGAGGATGGTTTGATTCTTTTTCATAGTGTCCAAGCAGTCCTGTTGTTCCACTTTTTGTGTATTTAAAATTTATAATCTTCTTGAGGTAGTTGTTCTTGTGTTATCTTTCCGGTCTGACCTATTCTTTGTTTCTGCTCCTCCATTTCTCTTCTGAGGCTTTTTGTCCATTCTTTCCTCTGGAATGGATGAGTGTTTATGACATTCCTTTTCATTTCCTCTCTGATTCTTAGTATTTCTACTTCTTTTTGGAGCGCTTTTCAATCTCTTCTTGTAGCTCTTTGCTTCGCTGGTTGGTTTCCTTATGTTTTTCACAATGGGATCTTTACAGTGTTTCTACTTTACTTCCAGAGCTTTCATTCTCTCTCTTCTAGTTCCTTCTTGAGTTCTTCATTCTCCTTTTTAGTTCTTTGCGATTTGTTCTTTTAATTTGTAGTTCTTTAAATATGTTCCCTATTGTTTTTCTGATATCTGTGTCTTGGGGCATCTCCAGAGGGATCCCACTGCAGGAGTCTTCCATAGGGTTGGTAGAGCTTGGTGTGGGATTATCCTGCCCCTTTCCAGTGTTGTCTCTTCTTCGTGATCCTGGCATATGGGCTTCTCCTTGCCTGTATTTCAATGTGAGTCCTAAATGCCTCTTCACTGTGTTGAAAGCTTGCTTTGCTTGCCTCCTTCAGATGCCTTTGTAATCCCAGTTGGCTGGGGGGTGGGGTGGGGGGGCTCTTCAGCCCGAGTCTGGGTACCTTCTGCTGGCCTCAGGAGATCTCAGATCTCAAGAGTCACACAACCCCACCTTTAATACTGGCTGGGAGGATAATTCCGCCCCCACAGCCACAAAAGCCAACCAAGCCAAAGACAGCTGGATTAAAGGATCAACAATCATCAGCCTTGCTGAGGCACCACAGTCCCTACCTGCTTTCTGCTCTTCTGCTGGCCTCAGGAGATCTCAGATCTCAAGAGTCACAGAACCCCACCTTTAATACCAGCTGGGAGTATAACTCTGCCCCCACAGCCACAAAAGCCAACCAAGTCAAAGACAGCTGGATTAAAGGATCAACAATCAGCCTTGCTGAGGCACCCAGTCCCTACCTGCTTTCTGCTCTTCCTTCCACAACTATATACTTAGATTTTGAAAAGTTAATCATGCCGGGCATGGTGGCCCACACCTTTAATCCCAGCACTTGGGAGGCAGAGGCAGTCTGATCTCTGTGAGCTCCAGGCCAGCTTGGTCTACATAGTGAGTTCCAGGACAGCTGGAACTAAAGGGAGACCCTGTCTCAAAAAGACAAAAAAAAAAAAAATTTCTAGCTGGGTGTGGTGGTGCAAGCCTGTAGCCCCAGCACTTGGGAGGCAGAGGCAGGTAGATCTCTGAGTTCAAGGCCAGCCTGGTCTATATAGTAAGTTCCAGGCCAGCTTGGGCCAGGGAGACCCCGTCTCCAACAAAAACAAAACAAACAAAATAATTTTTTGAAGAGCTGGAGAGACAAGTCAGTGGTTAAGAACACTGACTGCTCTTGCAGAGGACCTGGGTTTAGTTCCCAGAGCCCACATGACAGATAACAAATGCCTTAAACTCCATTTCCAGGGGAATCTGACTCCTTCTGATCTCCATGGGTATTGCAGGACACATGTGCTCTTACATACATGCAGGCAAAATACACTGATACACATAAAAATAATAAAATATTTAAAAAGATTATTATAGTTTCTATTAATCTACACATTCAAAAAGCATTCCTTTATTCTTTTATTAAATAATGTACCTGTAAAAGCATGCCATAACATGATAATCCTAAACATTGCAAAGGAGCTGTACAGCCGCTCAATTTAAAACAGGAAACCTGAAGAAAGAACAACTGTTAATCCTTCATTTTCAGTGGATCTGTACAATAATTTCACAAATTTAATGGAAATATGCAATAATTAATAATTTTCAGTATACATTCTGGGTACCACTGTTATACATATTAAAAAGGAAGTATGAGGAGGCTGGAGAGATGGCCTAGCGGTTAGGAGTGCCGACGCTCTTGCAGAGAACCCGGGTTTGATCCCCAGCACCCACATGGCGGCTGAGAACCGTCTTTAACTCCAGTGCCAGGGGAATCCAACGCCCTCTTCTGACGTCCGCAACATTGCACAACATGGGTGCACAGACCTACATGCAGACAGTACATTCATACACATAATAAATAAAAAAAAAATGGGGGCTGGAGAGATGGCCTAGCGGTTAAGAGCGCCGACCGCTCTTACAGAGGACCCGGGTTCGATCCCCAGCACCCACATGGCAGCCGAGAGCCGTCTGGAGCTCCAGTTCCAGGAGAACTCCAGCTGCAGGGGAATCCGAGACCCTCTTCTGACCTCCGCGGCATTGCACGACACGGGTGCACAGACCTGCATGCAGACAATACATTGATACACATACAGAAAAAAAAAAAAAAGCCAAACTCTTATTTATTTATTTATTTTGGTCTTTTTGAGACAGGGTCTCCCCGTAGCTCCCGCTGTCCTGGAACTCGCTATGTAGACCAGGCTGGCCTTGAACTCACAAAGATCTGCCTGCTTCTGCCTCCCAAGTGCTAGGATTAAAGGCACGCGCCACAACGCCTGGCTTTTAGTGAGTTTTAATGTGAAACTGTTGCAATAACACAGACCAAAACTCAGTGCAAAGATGGCATGGAAAACAGGGCATGAGAAGTTTGTGTATTATTGAGCATAGAACTAAATAATCAGTTTGAATGTGTGTTTGGATTTATGTAGCAAAAATTATTCCCATATAGTAATTATGTTCAAATACATGGGTATACATTCAAGTATATAATCATAAAGCTTTGTCATATAATGTATTAGAAGTATTTTCTAAGCATTGGTAGAGTGCTCCCTGTTCAAGCTTGGATTCCCAACATCCACCTAAAAACAGCCGAGAATAGTAATGCATGCCTGTGAGCCCAGTTCTGGAGGGGCTGGGAATCAGCAAACTTCCAGGGCTCGATGGCTTACCAGTCTAACTGAAATAGCCAGCTTGAGTTCCAGGTTCAGTGAGAGATTCTGTCTCAAAAATAAGGCTGAGCTGGGCATGGCGAATCACGCCTTTCATCCTAGCACTCAGGAGGCAGAAGCAGGTAGATCTCTGTGAGTTCAAGGCCAGACTGGTCTACATACTGAATTCCAGGTCAGTTAGGGCTACAGGGAGACCCTGACTCAAAAAGCACACAGACTGCCGGGTGCCGTGGCGCACGCCTTTAATCCTAGCACTCAGGAAGCAGAGGCAGGTGGATCTTTGTGAGTTCAAGGCCAGCCTGGTCTACAGAGTGAGTTCCAGGACAGCTGGGGCTACAGGGAGACCCTGTCTTGAAAAGACCAAAAAAAAAAAAAAAAAAAAAAGGCACACACACAAAAAAATTTTCCTGGATGATGGTGTAGCTCAGGAGTGGATCGCATGCCCAGCACACAAGAGGCCCTCCTTGTCCAGGTACCAGCAAGACAAAAAACAAACAAATGTCAAAACCTCCCTAATCTTTCCTGTTTTTATACATTTTAAAATGGAAAAAAATTTTAACATTTTGAAAATTATTTTGTTTTGCGCGGGATTGGTGGCGCACGCCTTTAATCCTAGCACTGGGACGGCAGAGAGGAAGGGGATCTTTGGGAGTTCAAGGCCAGCCTGGCTCTAGAGTGGCAGTTACCAGGACAGCTAAGCTACACGGGAACCCTTGTCTCGAAAAGACCAAAAAAAAAAAAACAAAAGAAAAAAAAGAAAAAATTATTGTTTTTAATAAGATGTCTAAATCATCACTGTTTGTATTTTTTGAGGACAAAAGTCTTTTTTTAAAACAAATATACTCCTTTTTAAAATTATTTTTTTTTTTTATTTAATTCTGTATGTGTATGAGGATATGTCTGCATGATAGGTTGTGCACCCATGTCATGCAAGCCGCGGAGGGTCAGAAGAGGCGTTGGATTCCCCTTGAATGGAGTTTAAAGACGGTTCTCAGTCGCCATGTGGGCTGCTGGGACTCACAACCTGGGTCATCTTAGACGCGGTCGGCGCTCTTAACGGTAGGCCATCTCTCCAGCCCCGAGACAATAAAGTCTCTTTATCTAGGTTAAGCATGAACTAGCTATGTAGCAGAAATGGCCTTGAACTCCTGATCTTTATGCCTCTGGCTCTGGGATTACCATGTAGCTGAGGATAATCTTAAATTTCTGATTTTCCTGCCTTGGTCTCCCTAATGTTGGGATTACAGACCTGTGCCACTACACCTGATTTATGAGGTTCTAGGGGTCAAATCATGGTAAGCAAGCATTCTAGTAACTAAGCTACATCCTCAGCTGTTAAATCCCCACATTAGAACAACTTTCACACCTGTGAAATAAATGGCTCATCAGGTAGAGTGCTTGCCTCACAAGCCTGTGGATCTGACTTTGATCCTTGGAGCCCACAGATGAAGGAGCTGGAGAGATGGCTCAGCAGTGAAGGGCACTGACTGCTCTTGAAGAGGACCCGGGTTCGATTCCCAGCACTCACATGGCGGTTAAGCACCGTCTTTAGGCTGGGCTTGGTGGGCACATGCCTTTAATCCAGCACTTGGGAGGCAGAGGGCAGGCAGATCTCTTAGTTCAAGGGCCAGCCTGGTTCTACTTAGCGAGCTCCAGGCCCCAGTGGGGGTTGGGGGTGTGACTAAGGAACCCCCCTGTCTAAAAAAAAAAAAAAAAAAAGTAGATGAAAAGGAATAATCCATAAAGTTGTCCTCTGACCTCTCACATGCATACCACGGCACACATGCCACCTCCCATCTCTCTCTCCTCTCTCTCTCCTCTCTTTCTGTTTCTCTCACACATACACCCGCACACATACACACGCACATGCACACACACACACATATATGTCTTTTTCTTGAGACAGGGTCTTCCTGTAACCCCAGCTGTCTTGGAACTCGGTATGTAGACCAGGCTGGCCTTGAACTCACAGAGATCTGCCTGCCTCTGCCTCCTGAGTGCTGGGATTAAAGGAGTACGCCACCACGCCTGGCCAAAAATAATTAAAAAAAAAAAAATCCTACCAACTTCCTTAAGATTCCTAGGTGATATAAATATATGTTGTATTTTTAAGACTTACTTTAAATTATAAGAATGTGTGTGGGGGGTGGGTGGATATGTGCACCAGGGCACAGGTGACTGCAGAGGCCAAAGGCATCAGATCCTCTGCAGCTGGAGTTACAGGTGGTTGTGAGCCACTTGACATGCATGGGGGCTAGGAATTGAACTTGGGTCCCCTGCAAAAGCAGTCTGTATACACTCTTTTTTAATTTTAATTTAATTTAATTTAATTTAATTTAATTTATTTATTTATGTGTATGAATGTACTGTCTGCATGTAGGTCTTTGCACCCCTGTCCTGCAATGCCGCAGAGGTCAGAAGACAGTGTTGGATTCCCCTGGAACTGGAGTTCTCCTGGAATTGGAGTTAAAGACGGTTCTCATCCACTATGTGGGTGCTGGGGATCGAACCCGGGTCATCTGCAAGAGCAGTCGGTGCTCTTAACCGCCAGGCCATCTCTCCAGCCCCTCTGTATACACTCTTAACAACTGAGCCATCTCTTCAGCCCCAATTATGTTTCCTTTACATACTTAAGAATGATAGATTTTTCAGGCGTGGTGGTGCACGCCTTTAATCCTAGCACTTGGGAGGCAGAGGCAGGTGGATCTTTGTGAGTTCAAGGCCAGCCTGGTCTACAGAGTGAGTTCCAGGCCAGCTGGGGCTACAAGGAGACCCTGTCTCGAAAAGACAAAAAAAAAAAAAAAAGAATGATAGGTTTAATTTTATTTGTTTGTCTTTGAGACAGTGTCTCACTTTGTATCCCTGGCTGGGCTGGAACTTGCTATGTAGGCCAAGCTGGCCTCAAACCCATAGAGATCTACCTGCTTCTGCCTCCTGAGTGCTGGAATTGAAGGCATGTACCACCACATCCAGGGAAGTGCATAATTTATAAATTAGGCATAGAAAGAGGTTAACAATAATAATTGCTACTAATAATTATAATAACAATTATAACAAAATTGACAACATCATTACTCTTTCCTTTTGAGGCCACTTTTTATTATTATTTTTTTAATCTGTATGAGTGTACTGTATGCATGTAGGTTGGGGGACCCGTGTTGTGCAATGCCGCGGACCTCAGAAGAGGGCGTTGGATTCCCCTGGAACTGGAGTTAAAGACAGTTCTTAGCTGACATGTGGGTGCTGGGAATCAAACCCGGGTCCTCTGCAAGAGCAGTCGGTGCTCTTAACAGCTGAGCCATCTCTCCAGCCCCTGGAGGCCATTATTTATTTATTTATTTATTTATTTATTTATTTATTTATTTATTTATTTTTTGAGGCCATTATTAAGCAAAACAAGGGTTACCTGAACAAGAGTAGTAATCACTGAGCAATCTCTCCAGCCCTCACTGATCAATTTTTAGTAACTAATTCATGAGATCAGAAATAGTTTTAGGAGCTAGAAAGGTAGCTCAGCAGTTAAGAGCACTTGCTGCTTTTGTAGAGGATCTGAGTTCTCTCTCTCTTTTTTTTTTTTTGTCTTTCTGAGACCAGGGGTCTCCCTGTACTCCAGCTGTCCTGAGAACTCACCTCTGTAGATCAGGCTGGCAATCTCACAGAGATCCACCAAACTCTACCTCCTGAGTGCTAGGATAAAGGCGTGCGCCATAATTGACGCCCAGCTAGGATCTGAGTTCTCATATCCCAGCACCTAAGTCATGTGGCTCACAACCACCTGTAACTATAGTTACCTTGGTGGGCATCCATACATGTATTCACCACAGTAATTAACTAAAGTAGGGGCTGGAGAGATGGCTCAGCGGTTAAGAGCACTGACTGCTCTTGCAGAGGACCCAGGTTCAATTCCTAGCACCCACATGGCGGCAAAGAGTGTGGTGGCACACGCCTTTAATCCAGCACTCAGGGGGCAGAGGAAGAGGCAGGTAGATCTCTGTGAGTTCAAGGCCAGCCTAGTCTAAGAGCGAGCTCCAGGACACCAGGACAGCTGGGACTAAGGGGAGAACCCTGTCTCCAAAACAAAAAAAAAAAAAAAAAAAACCTAAAATAGGGGGGGCCAGAGAGATGGATCATCAGTTAAGAGCACTAACTGCTCTTGCAGAGGACCAGGGTTCAATTCCTAGTATGCACATGGTAGCTAACAACTATAGTTTCAGGGGATCTGATGCTCTCTTCTGACCACTATGGGCATTGCATGAAACAGGTGCACTTACATGCAGGCAATATACTCATACAGATAGAAAAAAAAAATAGGGCTGGAGACATGGCTCAGTGTGTTTAAGAGCACTGACTGCTTTTGCAGAGCACCCAGGTTCGATTCCCAGCACCCACATGGCGGCTAAGAACCATCTTTAATTCCAGTTCCAGGGGAATCCAACTCCCTCTTCTGACCTCCGCGGCATTGCATGACACGGGTGCACCAACCTACACGCAGACAGTACATTCATACACATGAAAAAAAAAACATTTAAAAATAAATAAATAATTAATTAAAAAAAACCTAAAATGAGGGGGGCTGGAGAGATGGCTCAGTGGTTAAAAGCACTGACTGTTCTTACAGAGGACCACTGGTCGTCAGCTGAGCACTGGCTGCTCTTGTAGAAGACCTGGGTTTGAATCCCAGCACCCATGTGGTGGCTAACAACCATCCAGTTCCTGGGAATCTGACACCATCTTCTGGCCTCTTCAGGCACTGTATGACATCCCTGTGCTTACATCCATGCAAGCATAACATTCATACAAATGAAATAAAGCTTAAAAATAAAAAACTAGGGGTTGGAGAGATGGCCTAGCAGTTAAGAGCACTGTCTGCTCTTGCAGAGGACCCGGGTTCGATCCCCAGCACCCACATGGCAGCTGAGAACTGTCTTTAACTACAGTTCCAGGGGAATCCGATGCCCTCTTCTGACCTCTGCGGCATTGCATGACACAAACCTACATGCAGACAGTACATTCATACACATACAAAATAAATTTTAAAAAATTAAAAAAAACAGCAGTCAGTGCTCTTAAGAAAAAAAAATAAGGGGCTGGAGAGATGGCTCAGTGGTTAAGAGCGCCTACTGCTCTTGCAGAGGACCCGGGTTCGATTCCCAGCACCCACATGTCGACTAAGAACCTTCTTTAACTCCAGTTCCAGGGGAATCCGACGCCCTCTTCTGATCTCTGCAGCATTGCATGACACGGGTGCACAAACCTACATGCAGACAGTACATTCATACACATACAAAAAAAATAAAAAAGAAAAAAAATAAAAAACTAAAATAAAAAAACAGAGGCAAGTGAATCTCTGTGAGATAGAGGTCAATTTGGTCTATGTAGTGGCTGTAGGGAGACCCTGTCTCAACAAAAACTACATAAATCAATAAATCTAGAAAAGAGATAGGTAGAGCTGGATAGACAGTTAGGAAGTTAAGAGCAGTGGCTTCTCTTGCAGAGGATCTGGGTTCAGGTCCCAGCAACCACATGGCAGCTCAATGATCTGTAACTCCAGTTCCAGGAGATCTGCTGCCCTCTTCTGTCCTCCTTGGGCACCAGGGACACATGTAGTATACATACATGCATGCAGGCAAACATTCACGCATATAAAATAAATAAATATGTTTATTTTTAAAGATAGGTTTATAGCGAGTATATGATATCAGTGATAAATTATATTTACTGGAAATCAAGATTGTGAGCTAATTCCAAAGTATGATCTTACTTCTGAGAGTATCTTGTGAATGTACTTTAGTCTTTCCTTGGTGGGTAGCAGCAATGTGCATCTTTTAAATAGTAAACCTGAGAGTAAAGAGACATAAGAAAAAGTGATGACAATGGAATTAATTTAAACATATCAACAGTATAACATAATGTCCCCTGAAAATCAAGTATGCTGTACCACTGTGGACAATGATACAGTTTCTGCACAAATATTTGGGAAGGATAAAATAACATATACCTAATACTCATCAAGTGATGCTGATGTTCATCTAAGAGGCTCTGGCATAACATCTCCCCAAATTTGTGATATACATACTATAGGACATATGTGAAGTATTTAGATTAAAAAAGATACAGTAATAAGACTCAGATATACCAGGGAAACTTTATCTTTATTCTGTAGAGAACAGATTCTAGTATCTTTTTTGAAATTAACATCATGTTTACAAAGGAAAATATTTTAAGAATTGTAAATGTAAAATATAAGAAAGTCTATGAAGAAATTTTGTGTTTCTCCAAATATAAAAATTTAAAGTAATAAGCACTTAAAATTTCAGAGCTTAGAAATAATTTTGGAATAGAAAATGTGTGGATTGGATTAAATATCTATTACTTCAAAGATTAAAAAAATTGGGGCTGGAGAGATGGGCTAGCGGTTAAGAGCGCCAACTGCTCTTGCAGAGGACCCGGGTTCGATCCCCAGCACCCACATGGTGGCTGAGAACCGTCTTTAACTCCAGTTCCAGGGGAATCTGACACCCTCTTCTGACCTCCGTGGCCTCACACAACACGGGTGCACAAACCTGCACACAGACAGTACATTCATACACATAAAAAATAAATAAAAATTTTAAAAAAAGATTAAAAAAATTTTTTGGTCTTTTTGAGATAGGGTCTCCCTTTAGTCCCAGCTGGCCTAGAGCTCCCTATATAGACCAGGCTGGCCTTGAACTTCCAGAGATCCACCTGCCTCTGCCTCCCAAGTGCTGGGATTAAAGTCAAAGATATGTTATAGGGCTTGCATGTTAAGAAGGTGTAAGATTTTGCCGGGCATGGTGGTGCACACCTTTGATCCTAGCACTTGGGAGGCAGAGGCAGGCGGATCTTTGTGAGTTCAAGGCCAGCCTGGTCTTCAGAGTGAGTTCCAGGACAGCTGGGGCTACAAAGAGACCCTGTCTCAAAAAGACTTGGAGGAAAAAAAAAAAAAAAGGGGAGGAAATTTGTAATGAACAT
>VZQC01013897.1:756449-810660 GCA_009823505.1 Rhizomys pruinosus
AAAAAAAAAAAAAAAAAAGAAAAAGGGAATTTGAGACAGAGTCTCTCTTAGTTGCCTGGGTTGGCCTTGAAGGCTGGCATATAGCACAATGCTGCTGCCTTAGCCTCTCAGTTAGCTGAGATTACAGGCCTGTACCACAAGGCCTGCCTCATCTGCTCTTTTTTTTTTTAATTTTATGTATTTTTTATGTGTATGAAAACGTACTGTCTGCGTGTAGGTCTGTGCACCCATGTCATGCAATGCCATGGAGGTCAGAAGAGCGTGTCAGATTCCCCTGGAACTGGAGTTAAAGACGGTTCTCAGCCACCATGTGGGTACTGGGGATCGAACCCAGGACCTCTGCAAGAGCAGTTGGCGCTCTTGACTGCTAGGCCATCTCTTCAGCCCTCTCATTTGCTCTTATTAAATATACTTAAATATACTTTGAGGTATTAATATATCATTATAGTCTTACTTTATTATCTTTTGGGGGGAATTTTTTTTTTTTTTTGAGACAGGGTCTTCCTTTAGTCCCCGCTGGCCTGGAGCTCGCTCTGTAGACCAGGTTGGCTTTGAACTCAGAAAGATCTGCCTGCCTCTGCCCTCCTGAGTGCTGTGATTAAAGGCATGCACCACCACACCCAGCTGGGGAATGTCTTTTTTGAGACAGGGTCTCCCTATAGCCCCAGATGGCCAGGAGCTAAGCTATGATGTAGATCAAGCTGGCCTTGAACTCACAAGAGATCTTCCTGTCTCTGCCTCCCGAGTTCTGGGATTAAAGGTGTGTGTTACCATGCTCAGCTTGCTTAAAGTTAGGTATTCACATGCTTCTAAAAGGAAATGTGCACTCAATTTAAAAAATATATATTTTATTATTTTCTTTTTGTGTGTAATAGTGTATTGCCTGCATATATGTAAGTGCACCTAGTCCTGCAATGTCCATGGAGGTCAGAAGAGGGCATCAGATCCCCCTGGAACTGGAGTTATGGATGGTTGTTAGCCACCACCATATGGGTGCTGGGATTCATACTTGGGTCTGCTGCAAGAGGGGCTCTTGCTCTTAACTGCTGAGCCATCTCTCCAGTCCCTCTACTTACTGTCTTTATTTAAATCCCAATGGCACCTGATTTTTGGTTTTATTGTCATTTATTTGTATTATTAGTCAAGTTGAAATTAGGATTTTATTTCAGCACAGTAGGGGAAATGAAATCAATAAATGGAATAAAAAAGATATAACCTGATTATATATATCAAGGGAAGAAAGATGATACAGAATTTCCTTTGATAAGGTCAGTTTATAACATGATTTATTAGCAAATGTATAGAGTAGTTTAAAAAAAAAAAAAAGAAAACTGGCTATGCATGGTGGCCCCTGAGGCCAGCCTGGTCTACATAGTGAGTTCCAGGCCAGCACCATTATCTAAAAAACAAAACAAAACAAAACAAAAAAAACCCCCATAGATATAGATTCTGATAAAACACTAATGATCCTCTATAACATATTTAAATTTGTATATATATTTTATTATTTTAAGAGTGTATTGCTTGCAGGGCTGGAGAGATGGCCCTGCGGTTAAGAGCGCCGACCGCTCTTACGGAGGACCCGGGTTCGATCCCCAGCACCCACATGGCGGCTGAGAACCGTCTGAAACTCCAATTCCAGGAGAACTCCAGTTCCAGGGGAATCCGACACCCTCTTCTGACCTCCGCGGCATTGCACGACACGGGTGCACAGACCTGCATGCAGACAGTACATTCATACACATACATAAATAAATAAAATAAAATAAAATGAAAATTAAAAAAAAGCTGTTCTGGAAAGGCAGCACTCATATGTATATTTATAATCAAAAGTAAATGTTTTGATTTGTTCAAGCCAATTAAGTTATAGTTCTAAATCATGTCTGGATGTTGGTAGCTAAACAAATCCAATCTCTAGCGAAATCAGTCGCTGTTCTATCTAGTTTCATCATCTTGTTTTAGGAGTGCTATAGAAACTTACTCCAAGAATTACAGCTGGTAAGCACCTGTTGAGAACTATGACTCAGTCTCCCTAGAATGGGACTGTATCCCTCATTCTTGGAACAGTTTGTCTTGTTGGAGCAGTTTTCCTACCTCAATGACATTAATTGTCCTATAGAAACAGATCATCAGACTCTCAGGATTTAAGAAAGCAGTATTGTCAAAATGGCCCCAAACTGATTGTGTTTTCCTTAAAACGTTTTGTAAATATTATGCACCTGCACATAATATGCTGTGTTTGTCTTTCCGTCCGTATTGGGAAATTGACATTTTGACTGCTCATGTTAGTTCATTGCTAATGTGATACTGCTCATTCTCTTACCAGATACAGTGGTTCTAGTTACTGTGTAGATCATGTTTTCTTTGTTGGAGAGAATAAAAGCAGCCATTCTTCAAGAAGCTGGTTGGTTCCTCTGTCAGTGCTTCTGGTTCTCTCTCCCTTTTGGTAGTCATGACCACACCTCTTAGGTTGCAGTGTTTGTCTTTATGAATCACTGTATACCATGCCGTCCTGTGCCCTGGCCCTTCCTGTTCTCAGCAGCTCCACTGCCACTCATAAAATGGGACAAAGGAGAGCAGGTCATTTGGGGATTGTGCCCATGTCATGCAGTGCTCTATAAAAAGAAGAGAGGAAAGCAGGGTCCTGCCTTCTTCATTGTTCACGCAGCCTGAGCCCAGGTGTTTTCCCAGTTAGCAGAGTGCCTTATGAATTCAGTCATGCACAAAACACTTTTGATACAATTAGAAAGAATCAGAAAAGAATCAGGCGTTCTTTGCTCTCTGATTTATTGGCATCTCTAAAGAAACTCTTGTGTTTTAACTAAACTAGTTATGTGACTTTACCCTCATCCCTTTTTTTTCTTTGTTTTTTGAGACAGGGTCTCCCTGTAGCCCCAGCTGGCCTGGAACTCACTATGTAAGTGGGGCTGGCCTTAAACTCACAAAGATCTGCCTGCCTCTGCCTCTGCCTCTGCCTCCAGTGTTGGGATTAAAGGTGTGCACTACCACGTCCCCCCAAACCCTCTTTTTTTCTGAGACTTTCCTATTCCAGCTGAAAATGCAAAAACGATTCACAGGACTATCTACTTTGTTGTTATCAAGTCTTTTTTTTTTTTTTTTTTTTTTTTNACTGCAGGTCAAGTCACTATTTTAGCACATCTTTCCTGCAGATTTGTGAGCATCATTCTGCTATTGTTTTGGCAGTAGATTTGTCTGTCCTTTAGGACTATGGGGTCTCCTTTAGTTTACTAATGAGCCTTGTGGGTACATCAAGAAGCAATTCTTTAGCAAGGATGGGGGGTCAAGTAATTTTATGGGCTGTTACTTTAATGGAACTCAGTGGGAGGAAAGGAACCCCAACACACAGGGGTTTTACAGCTCCCTCTGAAAATGAAGCTCTCCTTCTGTCCCTGTATATACACGGGAAAAGAAAATGAAGTTCTCTAGGCAGAATCACTTCTGGATCTCTGGTATATGAGTTGCTGGCTTCTTTTCATTATAATAGAAGTTGTACTTACAAATCTTCCTATACCATATTGTGGAAGAAAGAATATATTGTAAGCTAAACTTCACATATTCAACATGTAGCCAGACTAAGATTTTATCATGTGGATCAATACCTTAATGTGTACACACCAGGCAGAACCTAGACTATTCTGAGGTCAATAGGCAGGAAACTCCACCATTTTTGATGTGACATTGAAGGGTCAATATTTTGTCACAGAGGAATTTCTTTTCTTTTCTTTTCTTTTTTTTTTTGGTCTTTTTGAGACAGGGTCTCAAGTCCCAGCTGGCCTGGAGCTCACTCTGTACACCAAACTGGCCTTGAACTCAGAGAGATCTGCCTGCCTCTGCCTCCTGAGTGATAGGATTAAAGTCCTGAGCCACCATGCCCAGCTGAAATGGAATGGTATATTTTTAAAGACAGGATTTTGCTGTATAGCTCAGTCTGGCCTGGTGCTTATGATTCTCTTGCCATAGCCTCCAGGATGTTAGGATTACAGGTATGTGCTGTCCAGCCTGCAGTATGCTTTACAGAGTTTGAACATTATGGAAAGCAGTACTCACATTACTGCCATGCCCACTGCCTCTTGTAGTGTACTAAAGAGAGAAAGGAAGAGAGAGAGAGAGAGAGAGAGAGAGAGAGAGAGAGAGAGAGAGAGAGATTGTATCCCTTTGCTTAACAACAATGGAAACTTTACATTTCATTCTAGCCATAAGATAGAAAAGTGGTGCAACTTTAGAAAATAAATTCAACATGAATGTTAACATTTTAGCAGAAATTAAGACAACAAACTAATACTTGTGGAAACTATAATATTCTAATGTCTTATGTAACTTACAAATAGCCCCTGACCCTCACCTGACAAATATCTTAAAATTATGTGGAATATTTCCAATGGCAAGACTTTAAAATTTCCAAGAGTTGATAAGAGCCGAGAATCTGAATTAAGGGTCTTAGAAAAGTAGCTTGACTGATGATTGGTACGTCTATATTTCTGGTTGGGAATCAAAGGGAAACTGGTATTTATTCTAGATGACATCTCTTCTTATCCAATGAATTTATCCTGGTCAGAAAAACAAAGTACAAGACACAAAGAAAGGAAATTAAGGCACTGAAGAACAGTTGTTTTATTGAAGAGAGCCCAAACTCTTTGTTTTTATTTTCCTCTTTTGCAGCTGGGACTCAAACCCAGGTTCTCCTGCATGCCATGCAAGCACTCTACCACCAGAACTATAGCCCCAGCCCAATGGTCACATTTTAATGGATATACCTGTCTTTCCACATTATAAAGTATTTACTATGATGTCTAATTATGGAACACCCACCAATAAGTCTATTTATTCATCTTAGCATTATCTGAAAAAGTTTTAAATCCTTAATAGCTCTTTCTGGGCGTGGTGGTGCACACCTTTAATCCCAGCACTCTGGAGGCAGAGGCAGGTGGATCTCTGTGTGTTCAAGGCCAGCCTGTTCTACAGAGCAAGCTCCAAGCTGGCTGGGACTAAAGGGAGACCCTGTCTCAAAAAAAAAAGTCCTTACTAGCTCTTGACTGAAAATATTTTTTTTTCTTTGAGACAGGGTCTCTCTTATAACTTCAGCTAGCCTGGATCTCAATATGTAGATCATGCAGGCCTCTATCTCAGAGAGATCTGCCCTCCCTTTTTGCTGGGATTAAAGGTGTATGCCACCACACACAGCTTGAAAATATATTTTTTTTGAAAGTGAAGCCCCATGCATCTTTTTGTTTTTTTATTTTTATTTTTTAAAAATTATTTATTTATTTATTTTGTATGTGTATGAATGTACTGTCTGCATGTAGGTTTGTGCACCCATGTCGTGCAATGCCGCAGAGGTCAGAAGAGGGCGTCGGATTCCCCTGGAACTGGAGTTAAAGGCAGTTCTCGGCCGCCATGTGGGTGCTGGGGATCGAACCTGGGTCCTCTGCAAGAGCAGTCGGCACTCTTAACCGCTAGGCCATCTCTCCAGCCCCTGAAAATATTCTTAACAGAATAAAACTTTTATTAAGAAATGAAACATTTAGGGACTGGAGAGATGGCTCAGTGGTTAAGAGCACTGACTGCTCTTGCAGAGGACCTGGGTTCGATTCCCAGCACCCAACATGGCAGCTAAGAACCGTCCAGAGGAATATGATGCCCTCTTCTGACCTCTGTGGGATTGCACGACATAGGTGCACCAACCTACATGCAGACAGTACACTCATACACATAAAAAATAATAAATACATTAAAAAAAAGAAATGAAACATTTAAATCTACATGGTCTATAGAGTGAGTTACAGGACAGCTGGGGCTACAGGGAGACCCTGTCTCGAAAAGACCAAAAAAAAAAAAAAACTACATGAGATGGCACATGTTTGTAATCCCAGAGGTGATGGCAGGAGGATCAGAAGTTGAAGTTTAAAGCCAGGCAGGGCTGCATGACCCCCTGAGTAAAAATCAAACCCTCCTAAGACATGGCTCATTGGTAAGCACTTTCGCTCTTACAGAGGACTGAGAGTGAGTTCTGTTCTCAGCACAAACAGGGTGGCTCACAACCATCTGTAAGTTCCAGGGGATCTGATGTCCTCTTATGGCCTATGCAGGTACCAAGTATGCATGAAATCCACATCCACATATGCAAGCAAACACATAAAATAACAATATATCTTTATAAAAAATAAAAAAAAATAACTGAAACAGAGGCTGGAGAGATGGATCAGTAGTTAAGAGCAATGACTGCTCTTGCAGAGGACCTGGGTTGGATTCCCAGCAC
This sequence comes from Rhizomys pruinosus, assembly GCA_009823505.1. Taxonomy (NCBI): domain Eukaryota; kingdom Metazoa; phylum Chordata; class Mammalia; order Rodentia; family Spalacidae; genus Rhizomys; species Rhizomys pruinosus. The sequence goes on from VZQC01013897.1 coordinate 762,727, forward strand.
CCATGTGGTAGCTAACAACCATCCATAACTTCAATTCTAGGGGATCTGATACCTTCATTATAAACCATGGGTGCGCTTACACACATTCAGGCATAACACTCATACACAGAAAATAAAAATAATAAATTAATCTGAGAAAAGAAAAAGGAAATAGGAAAAAGAAAAGATTTAAATGGTTTAATTTGTGGACAGACATATAGAGAAAAGTATAAACTAAATCCTTTTGCAAATTGAATTCACTGTTCAATATGAATTTAGATACATAATAAGAAGGAACAATTTGGGGGAGGAGAGAAAGAAAAAATTCACACAAAAAAAAAAAACCAAAGCAGCGTGGTGGCTGCACGCCTTTAATTCCAGCACTTGGGACAAGAGGCTTTGTGAGTTTCAAGGCCAGCCTGGTCTACAATTGTGTAGTTCCAGGCAGCTCGCGTGACTATAAAGGGAGTACCCTGTCTCAAAAAGACAAAAAAAAAAAAAATAAAAAAAAAAAAAATATTCCAACAATCTCAGGAAGGGGGTTGTAGCTCATTGACGAGAGTACTTACATAGTATGAGCTGGTCAATCTCCAGCACCATACAATTAAAACAACAATAAAACTATAAAGTCCATCATTTACTATAATATAAATTCAATCATTTAGTATGTTCAATATTAAAGGCATATCATTTAGTTTATGTTCTTTTTCAATTTTAAAAAGCTCTTTTAAGTTTTTGTTTTTTTTTTTTTTTTTTTTTTTTTTTTGGTTCTTTTTTTGAGACAGGGTCTCCCTGTCACTCTGGCTGGCCTGGAACTCACTCTGTAGACCAGGCTGCCCTTGAACTCACAAAGATCCACCTGCCTCTGCCTCCCGAGTGCTAGGATTAAAGGTGTGCACCACCATGTCCGGCTTTTTAAAGATTTTTATCATTGTTATTTTATGTGTATGAGTGTATTGCCTGCATGTAGGTGGGTGCACCCTTGTAATGCAGTGCTGCTTAGGTCAGAAGAAGGCCCTGGATCCCTGGAACTGGGGTTAGAGATGGTTGTTAGCTGCCATGTGGATGTTGAGAATAGAACCGGGGTCCTCTGTAAGAGCAGCCAGTGCCTTTAACCTGCTGAGCCATCTCTCCAGCCCAATTAAATTTTTTTAAAAATCCAGGCTGGAGAGACAGCCTAGCAGTAAAGAGGACTGACTGCTCTTGTAGAGGACCCAGGTTAGATTCCCAGCATCCACATGCCGGCTGAGAACCGTCTTTGACTCCAGTTCCAGGGGAATCTGACACCCTCTTCTGACCTCCGAGGCATTGCACGACACGGGTGCACAGACTTGCATGCAGACAGTACATTAATACACATTAAAAAAAGTATTAAAAATAAAATAAAATTTATTTTTATTTTATATGTATTAGTATCCTGATAGTCTGTTAGAAACAGTAAAAACAAAGAAAAGCAAACATTAGAGTGATTCAAAGGTACCATCTCTAACATCAAATTTGTGGTAATACTACTACTAATTGTGTGCTGAATAATACACAAATAAGCAGTGATGTTAAAGTTTTTGAAATGTCTATTCATATGTATGTATGTAGCTCAGGCTGGTCTCAAACTTCCAAGTACTGGAATTAAAGGTGTATAGCAGTATACTTGCTTAACATTAAAGTTTTGTAAAATTTATATGGGTAGGGGCTGGAGAGATGGCTCAGAGGTTAAGAGAACTGACTGTACTTGCAGAGGACCCAGGTTTGATTCCCAGCACCCACATGGTGACTAAGAACCATCTTAGGCAAGGTGTGGTAGTGCACACCTTTAATCCCAGCACTCGGGAGGAAGAGGCAGGTGGATCTCTGTGAGTTCAAGGCCAGCCTGGTCTACATAGCAAGCCATAGGCCAGCTGGGACTAAAGGAAAAGGAGACCCTGTCTCAAAAAGATAAAAAAAATTATATATATATGGGTAGCATAAAGAGGTGAATAATATAATTCCTCAGTTCCAGTTTTTGTTATTACCAGTCACTTGTTAAGTGGTAGGAAAGACCTATACCTTTACAAGTTGATTTTATAGACAGATATTCCTTCAAGGGAATTAGTTAATTATGACATTAAAACCTCAGGGCATAGCCAGACCTGGTGGTGCACACCTTTTTAATCCCAGCACCGGTGATGCAGAGGCAGGAGGATCTCTGTGAGCTCAAGACCAGCCTGGTCTACATAGTGAATTCCAGGACAACTGGAACTACAGGGAGACCGTCTCAAAAAGACAAAACAACCGCAGGTCCTGCCTGGTGGCCCATGTCTTTAATCCCAGCATTCCATAGGCAGATCTATGAGATAGAGGCCAGCCTGGTCTCCACCAGTTCTAGGCCAGCCAGGGCAACATTGTGAGACTTGGTTTAAAAAAAACCCAACAACAGGGCTGGAGAGACAGCCTAGCAGTTAAGAACACTGACTGCTCTTGCAGAGGACCTGGGTTCGATCCCTAGCACCCACATGGCGGCTGAGAACCTTCTTTTAACTCCAGTTCCAGGGGAATCTGAGACCCTCTTCCGACCTCCACTGCATTGCACGAATGTACTGTCTGCATGTAGGGTGCACAGACCTACATGCAGACAGTACATTCATACTCATACAAGAAAAAAAAAATAAACCCAAAAAACCACTACCACCACCACCAAAATCCCACCAAACAAAAACAAAAACATATCGTAGTTGGATGTGATGTCTCACCCCTTTAATCTCAGCACTCAAGAGGCAGAAGCAGGCAGATCTCTGTGAGATTGAGGCCAGCCTTGTCTACATTAACATAACATAGGGAATTCCAGGCCAGCGGGTGCTACTGGGAGACTTTGTTTCAAATAACAACAACAACCAAAAAATGTTCCAGTTACCTAATTGTACGGCAAACTGAGTAATGTCAATGTTATCTGAAAACAACTGTGCTAATATAGAATCCCAAAAAAAAAAAAAAAAAAGAGGAAAAAAATCATTACAATTATTAAGTAATCTGTCAAATATTTACAAAATATGGGTAAATGAAAGAAAACTAAATTCACTTATACATTTTGGTGTTTACATCATCCTGAAATGTTGCATTTTTTTTTTAAGTTTTACTACTTGATATTTTTCTTTTCAACAAGAGAAAGTATTCATATTACTTGTATTAGTCAGTTTTCTGTTGCTGTGATAAAGCATCATGACCAAGGAACTTATAAAAGGAAGAGTTTATTTGAGCTTACGATCGGCGGTTCCAGGGAATTAGAGTCCATTGTGGTGGGAGGCGTGGCGGCTGGATCTGGAGCAGCAAACTGAGGGTCACATCTCGCAAAGAGTACAGGAAACAGAGAGGAAACAACTGCAGACCACGAGGCTTGTTAAGCTCACTAAGCCTGCCCCCAGTGACACACTTCCTGCAGCATGGCCACACACCCCAAGACCTCCAAAAACAGCGCCACCAACTGGAGACAAACGTCGGACACTCATCCAAACCACCACATTCCACTCCCTGGCCCCCATAGGCTCCTGACCATATAAAATGCAAAATGCATTTAGTCCAACTTTAAAAGTCCCCATAGTCTTTACCAGTTTCAATGCCATTCAAAAGTCCACAGTCCAAAGTCTCTTCTGAGACTCAGGCCAATCTCTTAAACTGTAAGCTCCTGTAAAATCAAAAGACAAATTACATACTCCCAACATACAGTGGAACCGAATACACATTCCCATTCCAAAAGGGAGGAATAGAGGCATAGTGAGGAAACACTGGACCAAAACAAGACCGAAAACCAGCAGGGCAAACGCCAAGTCCTGTAGCTCCACATGCAACTTCTGGGACTTGACTTCCAAAGGGCTTAGATGGCTCAGTTCTTCCAGCTTTGCTTGCAACATACATCTCTTTCTTAGGCTCAGTAATAATGCCCTGTTAGTGCAGCTCTCCTTGGCAAATAATCTCACAGCTTGGATTCTCAATGTCTTTTTGTGGTTCTCCCTGCCAACACATGGCTTCACATTCACAGCTTCACGAATTGGCCTCATCAAGGGCCTTACTTTTATTCTAGGGACGCCCTCCTGCTGTTACTCTGCCTGGACCTTGTTGCTTAGCTCTCTGAAACCGTTGGAGGAAGAACTGATGACCCCTTTCCTCTTGCAAACTTCATACCATCTATAATAGCCATCACCTAGGATGTGAAACTGCCAAGTTTTGTGCTCAATTATATTGGGATGGATCCCTGGCCTATTTCAACCACTTTTTGCAACTTTTTATTCTGTCTCCGGCTGGTATATCTTTCAGCTGGATTTTAGCTGCAGTGTCGTCTTACCCTGAGAGGTACTGATTTCTTATTTTGTTTGCTTGTAAAATCTGAGGCCCTTCCTAAATTGTTTAATTCTCTACTATAGAGGGAGCTCTCCTTCACAGTGCGCCTTGGCCCCACCTTTAAATACTTATCCTAGTGCGTTTTCAATCCAAACTGTACAGTCTACATTTCTTCTCTGCCTCATTTTGCTCTTCTTCACTGTAAACCCGAGGCTGACACAATATCTCACCTAGAGAAGAGCCACGCCTACGCGGATTTCTACATTTGGCGTGTCTCTGTTTAATATCCTCTGCAAAGACATCAGTCCACCGTTTTCAATTAGCATCAGGCAAGCATTGGGCTGTGGGCAAACTGCATGCCAAACTCTTTATATAAAACTATCCCGGTTTCTGCCTAAGTCTTTATTTACCCACTGAACATCATCTTTTATGCAGCCATCTTTCTTCCAGCTCTCACTAAAAGACGCCTTTAAGCTCTGCTTAAAATACGTCAACAGCCTTTCCAGCCCAATTCCTATCTCACTCACACGACTTGCTCCAAACAGTTAACGATGTCTGTGGTTCTTTCACAGCCAACAGCCCACTGCAGCTAGTTTGGAGGCTCTGGTAACGGCATTATACGTGATAGTTGGATACGTTTCTGTGATGCATTTGTTGTGGATGCACCATCACACAGGGGAGCTTATAGAGAGACAGGAAAGTTCTTTGTGTAGTGCTTTAGTGGATTGGGTGGTTTGCTAGAGAGTTGATTAGTCAGTCCATGTGATGTGGGGCAGGAGGAGTAGTGGTGGCGGAGATGTCTTGGTAGCAGCAGAGACTGAGGGGTCACATGCGTGCGCGAACAAGAGAGTAGGCAGAGAGAGCGAGTAGAGGAAATGGATCAACTGGAGACCATGGTCGGGAGGCGTCTTGTTGACAGCTCACGTAAGCACTGCGCTCCTATGTTGTGATCATCAGATCAGCATGAGTGGCACACCGCCGCATGGCGTGCCTAGACATCAACTGGTTTCAGGTCAGAGATCAGGTCAATTGGGAAGAGCGACCACCTAATCCGAGACTCGAATGATCGTCCTGTGATATGAGACTCTATTATAGCTTTTCTTAGGAGCGGGACTACACTTCGCTCTATATAGTCGGGTGCTTAATGGAGTAAAGCTCCCGATTGTTTAAGACATTCTCAGATGCTCTATACTGTATACCTTAAGTAACACCTAAACCACCTAGAACACAGTAACCACTGAATACTAAGTGAGGAACGTACGAACACTATGAAAAATGCTTTGTTTTATTAGTTAAGCAGTGAGCGTAGGTGAGAGGCTGGGCAAATGTTTTAGTATATTCATGTCCAATGTTCACTTTATGAGGTATATTGCCATCATCTGGATGTCATAAGATATATACGTAGTTAGGATATCTTGAGAATGAGATAGCTTATACTCAGACTCCTCTATACTGATACGAATAGGAATGCGAGACTGGTATCTAGCATACATAGTATAATTAAATAGCTGTATGATCTTTATCGGAATCAACAACCATTATAATGGCTCCTCAACTGTGGTCTTCATTCTGCGGATAGAGTATTAATATGGGAACGCCTAGTCCCCGCGGTATTGGGGTCAAAGAGACAAGACCCCCAGATGCTCCGCTCAGTTATTATGAACCTAAGAAGCAAGGTGAACAGTTTATGAGAATGAATTGACCAGGGCAGGAAGAGTTACGTATCTCATCTAGTCTCAGGACACACTCAGCATTACCCATGGCTCGGAAAAGGAGCTCGCTGCTCTTAGCTCAGCGATCCAATTCCAGGAAAGGCTGCGCCAGCACAACTTTGACCAGACAGGTTGGGAAAGTATGGGTTATCCTCAGGGGAACCCGGAGACGGCACTTCTTCTATTAACCTGAATACTTGAGCTGGACCACTTATTCAGCATCTCAACGTTAACATTGGTCATTGGAGAGGGAGTGAGGAGAAGGGAGGCAAGCAGAAAGGCAGGCAAGGAGGAGGGAAGGAGGGGGTGCGGAAATCGAAGACAGGGGATAGTATCGTTGCAGACACATACTATATTTCAGTCACACCATATCGAGCATCGGACATACCATTAGAGTAATACAGCACAGAGGAAAAAGATATAAATGATGAATCCTAGCCGATAGCACTTAGAGAGATGATCAGACTACAGGAAGATATCATATACGAACCATCGATGAAAAGTGCCAGGTCTGGTGTCATCTTGATTTGTACGCTTCACTCGTTCTCCCTTCTCATTCTCTCTTCACAACCACGAGGTGACCTATAGAGAGAGCCTGACTAGAGAGTGACGAGAGGAATCATTGTGATTATGGGCGCCCTTCCCACTCTCTCCTCATGAGCCTTGCCCTTGACCACCATGTCCCTATCCCAGCGGCACCTCCTCCCCTTTTAGTTATTCACATACCATTTCATGTGTTTGCACACTAAGGTGAATTGTAGATCTGGAAACTTTTTTATTGTCTATATTTCTTTATTAATCTTCCTTTGTTTCATTTTCTTTTATAGGAATCTATAGTATCCCGGAGACACAAGTGAGATTCTCATGAGTTGAACGTACCGGACGCTTGTAATGTACAGCGCGTTGGAACCAGACACGATCTGTACACCGCACCATTTAAGGGAGACGTTGTGCACATTTAGAGATTTGAGTCTAGAGGTGTATTTCGTCTCGTGTCACGTCTCACTATGGCCTTCTCGCTTAATGTTGCTAGTGTGGGAGTCGACACGCGACATGTGTTTGTCGCATGGCACATCATACTTTTCAATACGGGTTGCCACCTCCAAGACTGAGGTTTCTTTCTCTTGATTAAATCTTTTGTTCTTATAGTGGGTACTAATGAAATGCATGCGGTACTGCTGCTATAAGCAGCGAGTGTGAGAGCAATGGTACGGGAATCCGATGTTCACCCATAGGAGAGCCGAGGCTAGCAGCATACGACCATGCTGTATGTCCACATTCCAGTGGGAATGAACTTATGGCTGCCAGTTCCACATGGGGGATTATCACGCGAGCATCTTCCGTAATATCTTGGTGAGCTCTGCAGATGAGGTGTCTCGCCCGCTAGTGCAAGCAAAATTTAACCACAGTAAGACACGGAGCTTGGGCGCACTTCACTTTCCACTATACTCACGCATCAGCAGTATCTATCTAAACCACCTGAGGTGAGAGAGAGGACTCATATAAAATAAGGAATGGAACATGTATTTACAGGAAGACAGTGGACATCGTTCGGCTCAATTTTAATATCGTGCGAGGATGCTATCATGTTCTCTTCTCCTCACTAGAGAGATCGTCGGACTCATTCTGAGGCGCGCAGGCTTTCTTCATTGAGAAGGACGCACTCATCAACTGGTTTCCTCCGTCTCACCGAGCTTGCGTGGGGGATCTTAGTGTGTCAAAATCTTAATTCAGAAACGAGGAGCTGAATGTGGAACCATCTATCTTCTTTTTCTTTTATTGGCTTGGCCTCGCGCTTAAGCACAATACATCTGTTGGGCTAAGCTCCTGCATATCAGTCTTCTCTCAGACCTCGTCATGTGAATCTATACGAGAAGTTTCTCCCCTGCACCTCGAGCGCCATCTTTGTCGCGTGTGGGTTGAGTGAAGAAATGAATATTATTTTAAGAGCATTTGTCTAGTCAGCCTCAGGTCATTTACTAGGTGAGAGACGACATAATTGACTCAAGGATACATTCGTTAACAGCCCCTCAGCTGTAGCGACTATCTGGGAGTAGGAACGAAAGAGGCAGGTTGAGAATTTCTTATGTTAAGGTCTTCATATTTTAAAGACCAGCCACCTAGGTCTACACAAAGGTCGACATTAGCATCGGATGACGAGCTGTAAAGTGGGCCTCACAGGGACGCATAGCGTGACTGTCAACGAAATACACGACCTCCGCTACACTCACGATACACAGGAATGAAACGGGATAAGTTAGGAAGGTAAACTGGCCCGGTAGCACAGAAGCGGAGTGGAACGTCGTATGCAACCCTCATCGAGAGGGTGCTGCCAGCATGGCAGGATGCGAGATCTTCCTGGACGCTGTCCACATTCCCTTTCGGAGAAAGAAAAACGAGCAGTCAGAGTAGTCTTGTTCGGGTATTTTGGCACACGAAAATGAGGAGGGCTGTCATGGCCGATCATTGTCACGTGCCCCGTGAACCATCGGCTACTACCGCGCAGCTTCTAGCTTGGGGAGATAAGCCGGTCCTGAGAAACCAACGTCACCATCATCACGTGTCGACCTGCAGCTTTTACCCTTCTGCCCTTGACGGAGGGATGAAAAAGAAGTGGTGATTTTTCCAAAAAGTAGTACCGGGGGAGAGGGGGAAAAATGCTGTAAAGCGACAGTTGCGATAAGTGTGGTCCGGCTAGAGAATCACGAGGGAGAGTGGGATTTAGTTGGTTCCCCACAAGCCACTGAGGGCTGAAATTTCGTAAAGTGGTGGGGTGGGAAACAGAGAGAGACGAATTCAAAGGACGTTCGGGCGCCAAGGCCAAAGACCGGCTGCGCAATGGGTGCAGGCTCACTGTCAAGGGAGGAGCGTTCTCGGCTTCGCTCGGGGTGAAGGACGGGGGTGGGAGGGGATTTTGAGGGGGAGGGAGGGGGGAGGGGAGGGGAGGCGTTGTGAGGGGCCTCCAGAGCGAGCGTTTAGGAGCCTCGGGGCCAGAGGCCCCGCCAGCGAGGGAGGCCCGCACGCGCGCCCCTCATGAGAAGAGAGTCGTCTTCTGTTACCCACATCCGGAATACTCGCAGAGCCCTGACGCGAGAGCCCCACGAAGGAGGCCCCGCGACTCATGATTAGAGGCAAGATAGGGCACGCTGATATCTTGTCCCTCAAACGATCACGGAATAAACTGCACAGAGCTCTCCCAGGGCGCGGAGGCGGGAGGAGAGGGACCGCCGCGCCTCGAGGTGAGAAGGGAGAAAGCGGTCTCGTTTGTGCGCGACGAACATCGCGGAATAAGGATGGAGCGAGGGAAGAGCCCATGAGGAGGACCCACCGCGCGCCTCATGGAATGCAAGCGGAGGGCGCTGCTGCTGGCGGGCCGCGGGCCCTCTGGGAGAGGGACAGGGGGCGATCCTGCAGGGGATTAGCCCCAGCGGAGGAGCCGGCCGCGCGGCGCTCGAGACAATAGCAGGGAAAGCATATGGCGTTGACTGGCCCTCGGGGGGAGGAGGCGCTCAGAATAAGTTATGGTGTGAAGTACTCAGAGGCCCTGGACGAGAGGACTTGAGACCGTCGGGAGCGCCCCCAGGCCACTTTGGCTCGTTCGCCCTCAGGAGAGATATATAGAGCCGCTCACCAGGGGCGAGAGAGCGCGCGCGCGATGGAATGTATGCAAGCACCTTCGCGTCTTTTGCCGGCTCGGCCTCAGGGTGGTAAATATAGCAGAGAGCCCTTCCTGGAGCCCGCGGGGAGGGTCCGCACGGTCTCTGACGGGCCATCCGGGTGAATAGCAGAGCCGGGTGCGGGGCTTGGTAGATCCGCGGGGGCCCGTGAGGGAGAATATTCAGGAGACTCGTCCCGAGGAGGGCCGGCCGCGCGCGGGAGGAGGACGCGGGGCGTCTTCTCATGAAAACGCGAAGAGTCTGGCGGTGGTCGTTGAAAGGCGATGGAGGGAAGACTCAGAGGTAACCCGGAGCTGGCTGCGGGGGATGGAGCCCTGCGCCGCCCTTACGGGGAATGTGGAGGACGCAGGTAGCAGGTTTGGTGGCCCTCCGTCCTCAGTAGGATTACCGACTGTGTGAGGCTTGAAAGATCTGGAGCCTCGAGGACTGCAGCACTAGAGATGGGGACTGGAAGGGGGAGCGGGAGAACCACGTTGGATGGCCAGGGAGAGGGATAGAGTGGGGGGAAAGGCAGACGCGGACGGGAGGATCGTGGGAGAGCCGGACGTGGCTTGCGCGGGTGGTTTTCTTGGGGGGTTTGGCTAGCGAGTTTGGTAGTGAGGTAGCCAGTGTTGAGCTCGGACGTGGTGCTTCCGCCAGGTGGGGTCGGCGAGGCCAGTGCACGAGCGGGAGCTGAGTGAGAGCGTAAGTCCGAAAAACCTTGTAAAGCAAACGCAGTGTTTAAAGTTGCTGACCATACTGTGAGATTTATGAGTACTTGCGGGTCGATAGTATTTTCTTTGCATCTTAGATATAGTTATCGAAGGCAGCGTTACGTGGAGAGAATTACAAGGAGAGGTGAGTGGGACTGTATCAATGATTTATCGTATGGAGGTGCGGATTCCACTAGGCGCGCCTTGGAGGAATGTGCGTGTAGTTTTTTTTATGTTGACTTAAGTGCAAAATGATTACTATAACAGTATATATGGACGCAGTATGTGTTGGTGTATGAGTGGTGTGGGACGTTTGTAGCCGACAATATCAGTCTGCAACAGATTAAGAGTAACTAGTGGTTTGTTTTTAGAGGTCAGGAGATGAGAAATGGTATAGAGAACGCGTACTGGTTCATAAAGGAGTACTTTATAATGGAGATACGAGTCCATTCTCAGCATTTGGGAGGTAATCTCGGAGGTAGAGAGATTGTTCTACTCTATAGTAGTCAGGGTTCAGAATTTCAGGTTGGTTACAGATCTCGTTCAACCAATCCAATGTTGGAAGGATGGCCATTTAAGAGATAATACATGCGGAGTTTAGTGAGAGACGAGAGAGCTTACACTCTTTATCCTTGCAGGAGTCTTTCAACGCAGACAAGCTGAGCACTTTCGCTATAGGAGAGGAGGAGGCCGTGATGGGCAAGTGTGAGAAGAGGGAATAGGAGTTGACTGCAAAGAGGAGGTGTAAGCGAGAGGCCACAGTGAGGATCAGAACGATGTACTAGCTGCTGGATGGAAACGTCTGAGGTGGTTTGGCCAAGATGTACCGAGGTCACGGCTATGCCTCAGCATGGTTCTCGTCAGAGTGGGATGACAGTCCTGAGACTCGGCTTGCCAGCCGAGCGTGCTGCCTCGGTCTCGTCGGCATCTTCATAGGACATAGGGTGTCGTCACAGAGTATGGATACAGAGTCACTCAGATGGAGAATAGGCATTGCATAGGACGAGCGTCATAAGTCTATCTGAACACTTGAGAAGTGGAGCATCGTGAATGAGGGTACTCATTCAAAAAGATGAAGTTAGTGTGGTACCAAGAGTGCATATTATATGGAGGGCATACAATACATTATCAATGACTATTTCTCAGTAAATCACATGTGTAGATTTTGTTGTCGTAGATAGTGCTCTGGATATTTAGAGTGTGTAGTGATTTGCTATAGATTTTAGATGTTATTTTTTAACGTCGCGAGCCTTAGCGAGCTCGGCCCGATGCCACGGGCTTTAATTCCACTTAGGACTTAGGGTTGGCCAGTTACCGAGATGGTGAATCGTTATCGATGTCAACTGCGAAAGGTACCAGCCTGGTCTACATAGCCGCAGTCTCAACCAGGCATCGCTTGAGTTACAGTTGGGGTGCAGACCTGCGTGTCTAGTCTCAAAGGACTAGGATGTAACAGAGTCACAACATTGGTAAACACACATCAACAGCAATCGAACAACAAACAACGTCGAATTAAATTCGGTAGTGAGGGGCTGGGGAGGTATGTATTGGAGCGATGGAGCATCTGGGCGCCTATCACTGCTATATTGCGGTCCACTTATATAGAATGTGGCTTTATGCATGTAGGGTTTTGGTCAGTTGAGGGGTCTTTAGGCAAGAAGATGGAATGGGCCCATGAGTGATTTCTATCTAGGATCTAAGAGATATATCAGGAGTAATGCTTAGCTATGGTTTTTCAGAATTCGCCACAAGACGAGCTGGAAGGTCAGATGATGAGAATTATGGATAGGATGCAGTAAAATGTCAAGCCAGTCGCTTTGGCTAACTTAGTAAATTCTTTCAATCACCTAACAAAAGGCAGTTAAAGTTCAAATCGAATTGTATGAACAGCTCAGTATGTTTTAAGTAAGATTGTGTGCTTAGGAGGTCTAGTGGCGGCACTGAAAAGCGCAGGGTAGCCGGTTCTACTACCACATTTCAGTAGCAAAAATTTCAGAGGGTGATCTGGAGCACGCTGAGAGGAAAATGGCTCAGTTACTGAGTGGGTAAAGGCTCGTTAGATGGTCCAGAATGGAGGGACTTCGCCCTGAAGTTACTAAGTTTCTCTGGGACGAGGTTCAGAGCAAAGGATGCTCACGCATATTGTTTCTCGCTGACTCCTTACATGGCACATTATAACGAGTCAATGAAATAAAAACTCTATAGGGGTGCGGGGGGGCAACGGGCTTGTGAAGCTTTTGCTATGTAGACTCAGCGGATCTGGCCTTGAATTCATAAGAGATCCCCCTGCCTCTGCCTCCAAGGGCTGGGATTAGGGCATGTGCCACCACACTGCTACATAGAATAATTTTAAAAAATCAGGGTGGGGGGGTGTGGAGGAATTTTCTAGTGAAGATATCTAGAGTTTGATTTTTTCTTTCCCTGTGGTGCTGAGAGTGGAACCTAGGGCTTCACTACATTAAGCAAACCCTCTATCACAGAGCTACATACAGCTCTGACTTAGACGTTTAAATTTGAAGATTATGACCTAATAGGTCTTTGAGATTTTAAGTGGAATAGTCAAGGGAACAGTTAGTTTTATAAATCTGGACTTTTGAAGAAAAACTCTGGACTTGAAACTGGTGGAGATGGGTCAGTGGTTAAGAACATTTGCTGTTCTTCCGAGGAGCCCTGGTCTGATTCCAGCCATCCACATGGTGGCAAACAACCATCTGTACTCCATTCCAGAGATCTGACAACTCTGTCCTTCTTGCTGAGCGGTTAGTGGCCAGTTTAGATGGGTCTGATCCGGGATCTCTTTGTGCTGGGATGGTCTACTTATATTATCATGCTGCCTCTCATGTCTGCCCAGAAAATCACTTGCGGGGTAACTAGCGAGGATTTTTAAATCAATGATCAATAAAATAAATCATCATATTTTTGTGTTGTGTGTTGTGTGTTGTGTGGGTGTAGTGATGTGGCTGTGCTCGGTGGGTGGTGTGTTGTTTACCGAGAAACTACACGGGCTAGGGTTCATACCCTGTAGCTCCCAGCTTTGTTCTGGAACTCACTTTGTAGACCTCAGGCTGGACTTTGAACTTCGATGTAGATCTGCCTCTGTCTCTTGCCCCTGCCCCCTTCTTCTTTGCCTCCAGTGGGCTTTACAACGAGTTTGTTACAGCCTCACTGCACTACTCTATCGTGCTTTGCTAGGGTGAGATTAGGTAGTGTGCACTGAGTGGGTTCGCCTTGGGCTAAGATTTTTGTATCTATTTATAAATATTTAAGTTTCTGGAGAGTGTATGAACATGGATACTGTCGGTGTATGAGCAGGTAGTTGAGAAGTGCACAACTGAGTAACAACGACAGTAAACCGTAGTCGTGCAATGGTCGGCGCGACGGAGGTCACCCGACAGAGGCGGTCTTGAAAAGGACTCGCCACTCTAGGTATGAAAACTTGGAGGAGTCTCGCTCCTGGAATTGGAGCCCTCAAAACCGGCTCTGCAAGAGGAACCGCAATGGGGGAGGGGAGTGGGTGGAGTGATGTGCCCAGAACAGTCCTGCCTGGGTCCTTGCCTCCCGATTGTCGTTCGGTTTTCTGTACTTTCCTTCTTACCACTCGCTCATGTTCACCAGCCGTCTCATTTTATGTGTTATATGACTCTTGATTTTATTTTTTGCACTTTTTGAGAGCAGCATGAGAGGCTCTTCCACTCATCGCATGGGAGACACTCCTAGTTCCAGGGGAGTCGCACGACCACCGTTCCTGACCTCTAGCAGCTCGTCATGTGCTATGATACAAGGTGCACAAACTTGGCATGCAGACAGTACATTCCTACTCATAAAAAATAAATTCTTATAATAATAAAAAAATTTTTTTTAAAAAGAAAAACTCTGGAGACATAAATTTAAGAGTTTTCAGNCAGAGGACCCGGGTTCGATCCCCAGCACCCACATGGCGGCTAAGAACCGTCTGTAACTCCAATTCCAGGAGAACTCCAGTTCCAGGGGAATCCGAGACCCTCTTCTGACCTCCGCGGCATTGCACGACACGGGTGCACAGACCTGCATGCAGACAATACATTCATACACATACAAAAATAAATAATAAAAAAAAAATAAAAATAAAAAAATAAAAAAGTAAATCTGACATAGGTTTTGATTTGTACCCCTTCTCCCATAAACCATGTTAAAGCAGGACTAGGGTAGAGTCTGTGGGCCCCTCAGACTTGCTTGACCACTCCCTCCCAGGGACTTTATCCACCATTAAGGACCTGTGTGTGATTTTTCTTTTCTTTTTTTTTTTTTTGGTCTTTTCGAGACAGGGTCTCCATGTAGCCCCAGCTGTCCTGGAACTCACTCTGTAGACCAGGCTGGCCTTGAATTCACAAAGATTCGCCTGCCTCTGCCTCCCAAGTGCTAGGATCGAAGGCATGTGCCACCACGCCCAGCATGATTTTTCTTTTAAACCTCTGAGATGACTAAGAAAATGCACCGACTGCTCTTGCAGAGGACCCGGGTTCGATCCCCAGCACCCACATGGCGGCTGAGAACCATCTGTAACTCCAATTCCAGGAGAACTCCAGTTCCAGGGGAATCCGACACTGTCTTCTGACCTCCGCGACACGGGTGCACAAACTTACATGCAGACAGTACACTCATACACATACAAAAGTAAATAAAATAAAAAAAAAGAATATTAAAAAAATGGACTCCAATTTTAAAATTCACATCTCTTTTTCCTCACTAAGATCTGGATATTTGAGGGCAGGTTTTTTGGAAAACCCTCTCTGGTTTCCTCTCACCCTTCTGGACTATGAAATTAATTCAGAAACCAGAGTGAGTGTAACATAATCTTTTTCTTTTGGTTGGCTGGCCTCCAACTCTTGCTCCTCTTGCCTCAGCCTCCCGATTACTCGGCCACCGCCACTTCGCTTGGTTTAAGAAATTTAAGGTAGGCCTGGCCTGGTAGCGCAGCCTTCAATCCCAGCAATCGAGTGGCAGAGGCAGGTGGATCTCTGTTAAGTTCAAGACCAGCCTGGTCTACACAGCGATTTCCAGGCCAGCTGGGGCTACAGGGAGATCCTGTCTCAAAAAGACCCAACCCAAACAACAAAACGAAATTAGGGTCTGGGGTCCAAGCCACTAACTGTAGACCACCCATGGGGGGGGGGACGGGCAGGACTTCGCTGTCCACATTCCCTTTCGGAGAAAACAGCAGCAAATCTTTGGGGTTTGACGAAATAAAACCCTGTTGGATATTCGTCCCGAACCTCGCTAACATGGCCCACTGGGGAGAAACCGGTCCTGAGAAAACCACGTCACCAGGTGATGCAGCTTTTACCCTTTCGCTTCAGGAAAAAAAGATTATTTCCAAAAAGTAGTACTGGGCAAGGAAAAACTCTTGTTACCACAGATTTCGATAGTGTTCCGGCTACAGAATCACAGGAGAGTGGGATTTAGTTGCCTTCCCCCACTATCCTCAAATTTCGTAATGGTTTGAAACAGAAAACGAATTCAGGACTTTCCCGCCAGGCCAAGACGCTGCAACTCAGCTCACTTCAAGGAAGCGTTCTCGGCTCTCTGGCGCCCCCGCGGCCTCCAGAGCACTTTAGAATCCTCCCAGGAGCCCCAGCGAGAGGAAGCCCCGCCCCCTCATGAGCAAGAAGCCTCTCTTCTTTCCCCACATCCGGAATACTCAGAGCCCTCCCAGGAGCCCCAACGGAAGGAGGCCCCGCCCCCTCATGAGCAAGAAGCCTCTCTTCTGTCCCCACATCCGGAATACTCAGAGCTCTCCCAGGAGCCCCAGCGGGAGGAAGCCCCGCCCCCTCATGAGAAAGAAGCGTCTCTTTTGCCACCACATCCGGAATACTCAGAGCCCTCCCAAGAGCCCCAAAGGGAGGAGCCCCGCCCCCTCATGAATAGCAAGCAGCCTCGCTCTTCTGCCCCGCCCCCTCTGGAATACTCAGCATCCTCCCAGAAGCCCCAGCGGGAGGAGGCCCCGCCCCCTCACGAATAGCAAGAAACCTCTCTCTTCTGCCCTCCCCTCAGGAATATTATTCCTGAATACTCAGAGCCCTCCCATGAGCTAACCTCCCCCCCCCCAGGCACTTTGGCTCTTCTCTCCCCTCAGGAATATTCAGAGCCCTCCCAGGAGGCCCCACGGGGGGAAGTCTCGCCCCCTCATGAGTAGCAAGCACCTTCGCTCTTTTGCCCTCCCCTCAGGAATATTCAGAGCCCTTCCTGGAGCCCCGCGCGGGAGGTCCCGCCCCCTCATGAATAGCAAACACCTTCGCTCTTCTATCCTCCCCTTAGGAATATTCAGAACCCTCCCAGGATCCCCCGCGGGAGGAGGCCCCGCTCCCTCATGAAAACCAAGAGTCTCGCTCTTCTGATCAGGAATACTCAGAGCCCTCCCAGGAGCGCTCGCGGGAGGTGGCCCTGCGCCCCTTACGAATGGTGAGACAGTAGCAGGTTTGGTGCCCTCCTCCTCAGTAGTGATTACCCTGTGTGAAGGCTTTGAAATCTGAGCCTCTAGACTCACTAAAATGGGGACTGGAAGGGACAGAAACCCTTATGGCCATGGGAGAGGATAATGGGAACGCAGACCCGGAGCTCTGAGAGCCACGTGCTTCCCTTTGTTCTTTTTGCCCAGTTTTGAGACAGTGTTGACTCACCCTGCTCCCATGTCGACATTCCAGTCCAGCCTGAGCTACTTGAGAGCCTGTTTCCAAAAACCTTTAAAAACAAAACAGTGTTAAATTCTCATTTGTGACATTTAGATCTTCGGTGACTGTTTTTGCTCTGTTTCTGAGGCAGGTCTCCTTAAGTAGCGTAGGCGCGCCTTAATGGAGTTTTTTGGACTAATGCAAAAGATAAAGTAACTACATATGGTATAGAGGAAATAAAGCCACAGAACTAACACAGGTGTTGGAGGAGGAGCAACTTTAACCGACTGGTCATAAAGGAGTACTTAATGGAGAAGCCACCAGTCAGGAGGACTGAAAAAAATTTTATTTTAGAGGGTCAATTTCATTTTGCAAACAATAAATTGAAAAATTTAAATATACAGGGGCTGGAGAGATAGCCTAGCGGTTAAGAGCACCGACTGCTCTTGCAGAGGACCTGGATTAGATCCCCAGCACCCACATGGCGGCTGAGAACCGTCTGTGGCTCCAATTCCAGGAGAACTCCAGTTCTAGGGGAATCCGACACCCTCTTCTGACCTCCGCGGCATTTCAGGACATGGGTGCACAAAACTACATGCAGACAGTACATTCATACACATACAAAAATAAATGAAATTTAAAAAAATTTTAAAAATTTAAATATACATACAAAATTAAACACAGTGATTCAAAGGTTGAATTAAAACTCAAGATTAAGCCGGGCTTGGTGGCGCACGCCTTTAATTCTAGGACTTGGGAGGCAGAGGCAGGGGATCTTTGTGAATTCAAGACCAGCCTGGTCTACATAGCGAGTTCCAGGACAGCTGGAGTTACAGGGAGACCCTGTCTCAAAAAGAAAACAACAACAACAACAACAACAACAACAACAACAACAAAACAACTCGAGATTAAAATGGTGTGAGCGGGGTATGGCAGCCCATGCCTTTAATCCTGGTATTCAGGAGGCAGAGGAAGGCAAATCTCTGTGAGTTCAAGGCCAGCATGGTCTTGAATTCCAGCACTGAGGAGATGGAAATAGGAGAATCAGTTCAAGGCCATCCTTGGCTACCTAGTAAATTCAAGGCCAGCCTAGGCTACATTAGAGACAAAAAAATCAGAATTGGGGTAGGTGAGATGGCTCAGTGGGTAAAGGCTCTTGTGGCCAAACTGGAGGACCTGAGTTAAATTCCTGGGACCCACCGAAAGTCCTCTGACCTCCACACTCTAAACATAATGAAAAAAAATTTGGGGGTGGGGGGGGCAACTGGCTTGGAGCTTGCTATGTAGACCAGGCTGGCCTTGAATTCATAGAGATCCCCCTGCCTCTGCCTCCCAAGGGCTGGGATTAAAGGCATGTGCCACCACACCTGGCTACATAAATTTTAAAAAATCAGGGTGGGGGGGTGTGGAGGAATTTTCTAGTGGAGATATCTAGAGTTTGATTTTTTCTTTCCCTGTGGTGCTGAGAGTGGAACCTAGGGCTTCACTACATTAAGCAAACCCTCTATCACAGAGCTACATACAGCTCTGACCCTAGACGTTTAAATTTGAAGATTATGACCTAATAGGTCTTTGAGATCTTTAAGTGGAATAGTCAAGGGAACAGTTAGTTTTATAAATCTGGACTTTTGAAGAAAAACTCTGGACTTGAAACTGGTGAGATGGGTCAGTGGTTAAGAACATTTGCTGTTCTTCCAGAGGACCCTGGTTTGATTCCCAGCCATCCACATGGTGGCCAACAACCATCTGTAACTCCACTTCCAGAGGATCTGATGCCCTCTTCTGGCTTCTGTGGGCATTAGATGCAAATGATGCACTTATATACATGCAGGCAAAACACTTGGATAGATTAAATAAATTAAATAAATAAATAAATATTATTTGTGTGTGTGTGTGTGTGTGTGTGTGTGTGTGTGTGTGTGTGTTTGAGACAGAGTCTACCTGTAGCCCCAGTTGTTCTGGAACTCACTTTGTAGACCAGGCTGGCCTTGAACTTCAGAGATCTGCCTCTGTCTCTGCCCCTGCCCCTGCCCCTGCCTCTGCCTCTGCCTTGCTGGGATTAAAGGTGTGTGCACCCATGCCTGGCTAAAAGATTTTTTTTTTAATTTTATTTCTGTATGTGTATCAATGTACTGTCTGCATGCAGGTTTGTGCACCCGTGTCGTGCAATGCCGCGGAGGTCAGAAGAGGGTCTCGGACTCCCCTGGAACTGGAGTTCTCCTGGAATTGGAGCCTCAAACGGCTCTCGGCCGCCATGTGGGTGCTGGGGATCGAACCCGGGTCCTCTGCAAGAGCGGTCGGTGCTCCTAACCGCTAGGTCACCAGCCCACATGGCAGCCGAGAGCCGTCTGAGGCTCCAATTCCAGGAGAACTCCAGTTCCAGGGGAGTCCGAGACCCGCTTCTGACCTCCGCTGCATTGCATGACACAGGTGCACAAACTTGCATGCAGACAGTACATTCCTACACATAAATAAATAAATAAATAATAAAAAAAAATTTTTTTTAAAAAAGAAAAACTCTGGAGACATAAATTTAAGAGTTTTCAGCATTAAGTCAGGCATCGTAATCTACATCTGTTATGTAACCTAGGGCTGAGGTAGAAGAGTTGTGAGCTAGTGGCTAGCCTGGGCTACACAGCCAGACCCTGTCTCAAAAAACACAGATAGCTAGGCTTCCTGAGTGTGGATGCAATGTGATCAGTCAGCTTCCTGTCATCATGCCTTCCCTGCTTGTTACCATCTCTTCCCACCATTAACTGCTCTATCCCCCCCCAAAAAAAAATAAATTCAAAAAAACAGCTCTATCCCAAGCTGGGCATGGTGGTGAATGCCTTTAACCCTAGCACTTGGGAGGCAGAGGGAGGTGGATCTCTGTGAGTTCAAGGCCAGCCTGGTCTACATAGTGAGTTCCAGCTGGGGCTACAAGAAGACTCTATCTCGAAAAGATTACAAAAAAAAAAATTTCTATCCCCAAGAGAGTAAGAGAATAGTTCAGTAGAGAGATGGCCTAGCGGCTAAGAGCGCCGACCGCTCTTACAGAGGACCTGGGTTCGATCCCCAGCACCCACATGGCGGCCGAGAGCCGTCTGAGACTCCAGTTCCAGGAGAGCTCCAGTTCCAGGGGAATCCGAGACCCTCTTCTGACCTCCGCGGCATTGCACGACACGGGTGCACAAACTTGCATGCAGGCAGTACATTCATACACATACAGAAATAAATAAAAATTAATAAAAAAAAAATAAAAAAAGAAAGTATGTACTTAGCATGCATGACACCCAGGTTTCAATTCCCAGAGCCCCCCAAAACAAAGCAAAACTCGGAACCCTACATAAACCCTGCCTGTTCAATAGCCATGCTCTGTCTCCTCAGTGACACTGTAAACTTGAGATGACTTACTTCTTTCATAACCCTCGTTTACCAAAGAACAACAGATACCAAGAGACTGTGGAAACAGGCTTCAGCGCCTCCTTCTCCCACGAGTCTCCTTCAAGACTCTGGAACTTAATTTTTGTTCAGAAATAGCAGGTGAAATATTGGTTGAAGCCAGGCCCGAGAGTGCAAGCCTATAATCCCAGCTATTTGGGAGGCGGAAGCAGGAGGATCACAAATTCAAGGCTGGCCTAGAGGCTACAGAGTGAGTTCAAGACCAGTTTGAACTTGGTAAGACCCTGTCTTGGGGCTGTAGAGATGGCCCCGTGGTTGGGAGCACCGGCTGCTCTTGCAGAGGACCTGGGTTCGATTCCCAGCACCCACATGGTGGCTAAGAACCATTTTAGGCCTGGCGTGGTAGCATATGCCTTTAATTCTAGCACTCTGGAGGCAGAGGCAGGCAGATCTCTGTGAGGTCTACAGAGTGAGTTCCAGGCCAGCTGGGACTAAAAGGAGACCCTGTCTCAAAAAAAAAAAAAAGTTCCTGCTAGAGGGGCTGGGGAGATGGCTTAGTCAGTAGAGTGTTTGCTTTGCAAACATGAGGACCTCTGTTTGATCACTAGAACCTATGTAAAAAAGCTGCCATAGTGATATGTGCTTGAAATCTCAGCAAGTGGATCCCTGAGGCTGGGTGGCAGCCAGCCTAGCCTACATAGCCAGTTCCAGGCCAATGAGAGACGCTGGGCTTGGTGGTACACACCTTTAATCCCAGTACTCAGGGAAGCAGATGTCAGCAGATCTCTGTGAGTTCAAGGCCAGCGTGGTCTGCATAGTGAGTTCCAGGACAGCTGGGGTTATAGGGAGATCTTATCTCAAAAAGACCAAAAACAAACCAAAAAACAAAAAACAAAGGACTATGCTCATGGAACACCACTGCAAGTTGTTTACCTCCGTAGACATGTGTATACATATACACTTACCTACACATGCAAATGCACACACTCAAAGGGTAGAAGGAGAGAACTGACTCTTGCAACTTGTCTTTTGACCTCTATACACATGCCATGGCACAGATATAAAATAAATAAATGTTGGGGCTGGAGAGATGGCCTAGCAGTTAAGAGCACTGACTGCTCTTGTAGAGGACCCGGGTTCGATCCCCAGCACCCACATGGCAGCTGAGAACCGTCTTTAACTCCAGTTCCAGGGGAATCTGACACCCTCTTCTGACCTCCACGGCATTGGATGACACAGATGCACAAACCTACATGCAGACAGTACATTCATATACATACAAAAATAAGCAGACAGTACATTCATATACATACAAAAATAAATAAAATTAAATAAATAAAAAAGTTTAAAAAAGTATTTCATAAAAAAATAAAAAGTATTATATAAAAAAACAACAAGATGGAAGACAGCCTGGTGGTAGAGCTTTGACTGGCTTGTGAGGGTTCCAAGTTTGATATCCAGCATCACATATACACTCACTCATAAACATACCCACCAGAAAGCAAGTGTTGGCTAGAATATAGAGAAATGGATAGCTTACTTCCCAGAGAGTAAGCTAGCATAGTTGATACTAATAGTCCCAGAAAACAAGGAATAAGGTAGATTTGGGGCCTGATAGCTTACCACCTGGCATGAGCTCCTCATTCCGAATGATGTCTGAACACCAGGATCCCTAGCAAAAGGTGATTATCTCTATTTCTTTTTTTTTCTTTTTTTGTGATAGCTCTCTTTTTTTTTTTAATTTATTCTTGTATGTGTATGCATGTACTGTCTGCATGTAGGTTTGTGCACCTGTGTCGTGCAATGCCGTGGAGGTCAGAAGAGGGCATCAGATTCCCCTGGAACTGGAGTTCTCTTGGAATTGGAGTTACACACAGTTCTCAGCCACCATGTGGGTGCTGGGGATCGAACTCTGGGTCCTCTGCTAGCAGTCGGAGCTCTAAACCACTAGGCCATCTCTCCAGCCTCAGTGATATCTCTACTTCTAAGATGTTTGCTGGTGGTAGGCTGGGACAACTGGAGAGAAACTGCTGTTTTGTTTTAAGCTTTTTTTTTCAAATTTATTATTATGCCACAAATCACCTCTTATATTTTATTGGCTTTATTTTATGTATATGAGTGTATTGTTGCATACACGTATGTAAGTGCACCTATGTTGTACAATGCCCATGGAGGTCAGAAGAGGGTGTCACATCCCCTGGAACTGGAGTTGGACCATGGTCATAGTTGTACAACATCATGAGTGTATTTAATACTACTGACCTTTACTTGTAAAGATGGTTAAGATAACTTTTTTTTTTTTTTGAGATAGGGTCTCCTTATAGTCCCAGCTGGCCTGGAACTCACTCTGAACTCACAGAGATGCCTCTGCCTCCTGAGTGCTAGGATTAAAGGTGTGCGCCACCACACCCTACTTAAAGAGGGATCTTAGCTGCCATGTGGGTGCTGGGAATTGAACCCTGGGTCCTCTGCAAGAGCAGTTAGTGCTCTTAACCACTGAGTCATCTCTCTAGCATTTTTTTTTTTTTTTTGTCTTTTTGAGATAGAGTCTCCCTGTAGCCCCAGCTGGCCTGGAACTCACTGGCCTTCTGCCTCCAGAGTGCTAGGATTAAAGGCGTGCACCACCACGCCCGCCCATTTTTGTTTTTAATGTAGATTCTGGGGCTCCAACTCAGGTCCTCATGCTTATATGGAAAGCACTATACTGACCTTTATTGACTGAGCCATCTCCCCAGCCCTTAAATGTTTTTCTTTACTCTTTTTTTTTTTTTTTTTTTTGTTTTTTGGTCTTTTTCGAGACAGGGTCTCCCTGTAGTCCCAGCTGTCCTGGAACTCACTCTGTAAACCAGGCTGGCCTTGAACTCACAAAGATCCGCCTGCCTCTGCCTCCCAAGTGTTAGGATTAAAGGCGTGCGCCACCACGCCCGGCTTTCTTTCTATTTTTAAGACTGAGTCTCCCTATAGCCCTAGTTGGTGGCCTAGAACTTGGTACAGATTAGTCTGGCTTTAACCTCACAGATACCCACTTGCCTCTGCCTCTCAAGTGCTGGTATTAAAAATGTGTGCCACATGGGGCTGGAGAGTTGGCCTAGCAGTCAAGAGCACCAACTGCTCTTGCAGAGGACCTGGGTTCGATCCCCAGCACCCACATGGCGGCTGAGAACCATCTGTAACTCCAATTCCAGGAAAACTCCAGTTCCAGGGGAATCCGACACCCTCTTCTGACCTCCGTGGCCTTGCACTACACGGGTGCACAAACCTACATGCAGACAGTACATTCATATGCATAAAAATAAAAAATAAATAAATAAAAATGAAAAAAAAAAGTGTGCCACAATGCCCAGGGCGGAGCACTAGATACTCTTCTAGAGGACCCAGATTTAGTTCCCAGCACCCACATGGGAGCTAACAACAGTCTCTAACTCCAGTTCCAGGGGAATCTGACACCCTCCTGATCTCTGTGGGCATTGTGCAACATGAGTACACTTATATACATGCAAACAAGATACATATACACATAAAATAAAGATATTAAATAAAAAATAAATGTGTAAACTAAGAGTATGTGAAACTAGGGATCATACGTGCTGAGAAGACGTCATCCCCAAGTGAGCTGTGGCATGGGAATGCTTTGAGGGTTGTAAAGGAAGTCTTTATTTTTCAAACAGGAATACCAAATCCTGAAGAAGGCAATGTCTTTCCCAAGGTTTTCAGCCCTGTCTTCCTGGCCAGTTTGAGTAGTTATATATGGAATACATTAAATTTATGTGGAAAAGTGCTATTTTTAAAAGTCAGCCATGACAGATCTTTGTGAGTTCAAGGCCAGCCTGGTCTACAGAGTGAGTTCCAGGACAGCTGGGGCTACAGGGAGACCCTGTCTCGAAAAGACCAAAAAAAAAAAAAAAAGTCAGCCATGAAATATGTACAGTATTATATTGTTTTAAGAAAAATGTGTGTGTGTGTGTGTGTGTGTGTGTGTGTGTGTCTAACACACTGAAAGCAAGACACTGCTAGCATGGCAAGATTGAGGGAGATTTATGTCCTTTTTTCCATGGTACATTTATTTATGAGCTTTCTAAACTTTCTCTCAAGCCCATATTATGTGTATCTGTTAGAAAAATATTTAAACTATGTCCTTTGTACATAGTTCTACCACAAATGGAAGAGATAGGGGAGGACTGGAAAGTATTTGGGGATATTTTTATATGAATGTCATCCTAAACTGAGAGATGGCAATAAATGAATGCATTCAAGCATGCAGGCCAGTGACAGCTGCCTGGGAATCGAGGGACAGCAGGGACAACTCCTTTCCCAAGGACTTTCCTAACCTCCTTTAAAAGGAAAACTCTCCTCTCACTGCATTTCTAAAACAATACAGGATTTGGATCTTATTACTCCTTAGGTTGTAAGTCTAGGCAGCTATACAAGAGTTCGAGGTAATGGGAATTCAGATGTGCTGGTGCCTCTAGGCATCGGAATATAAGATGGATGAATGGATGGTCCATTCATCCATCTTATATTCTAGCACAATGGTAGGAATTCTGGAAAGGAGGTGGTTTTGTGTTTGTGCGTGCGTGTGTGTGTGTGTGTGTGTGTGTGTGTGTGTGTGTGTGTCTCACTATGTAGTCCTGGATGACTTGCAACACTTTATTTAGATCAACCAGGCAGACTTTTTTTTTTTTTGGTCTTTTTTGAGACAGGGTCTCCCTATAGCTCCAGCTGTCCTGGAACTCACTCTGTAGACCAGGCTGGCCTTGAACTCACAAAGATCTGCCTGCCTCTGCCTCCCAAGTGCTAGGATTAAAGGTGTGTGCCACCATGCCTGGCAAGACCAACCAGGCAGGCTTTGAACTCACATGATATCTACCCGCCTCTGCCTCCTGAGTGCTGGGCTTAAAGCCATGTACCACTACACCCAGCCTGGAATTGCATTTTAAAAGTTAAAACAATAAGCAGGGCATGGTGGTGGTGGTGCACGCCTTTAATCCTAGCACTTGGGAGGCAGAGGCAGGTAGATCTCTTTGAGTTCAAGGCCAGCCTGGTCTAGATAGCAAGTTCCAGGCCAGCTGGGACTAAAGGGAGACCCTGCCTGAAAAAAAGACAAAAAAATAAAAAGGTTAGAGGTTAGAACAACAATCTGGGGATAGTGGTGCATGTCTGTAATCTCATTGTGTGGGAGGGAAGGGAGGAACTTTAGGAATTTGAGATCATTTTTTGCTATGTAGTAAGTCTGAGGTCAGTTTGGGATCCATAAGAGGCCTTGTCTTAAAAAAAAAAAAAGTCAAGCCAAAACCATACTGCCAACAAGGAAATCAACAATTTAAAAACAAACAAACAGGGCTGGAGAGATGGCCTAGCGGTTAAGAACGCCGACTGCTCTTGCAGAGGACCAAGGTTCGATCTCCAGCACCCACATGGCAGCTGAGGGCTGTCTTTAACTCCAGTTCCAGGGGAATCCTACACCCTCTTCTGACCTCCACAGCATGGAACAACACAGGTGCACTGACCTATATGCAGACAGTACATTCATACACATACAAAATAAATAAAATTAAATTAAAAAACAAACAATTGAACAAAAAGGAAAAAAACAACAAGAACAACAAAAAACAAACAATTACCCCCTCATGGTGGTGCACAAGCCTTTAATCCCAGAGGCAGGCTGATTTCTGTGAGTTCAAGGCTAGCCTGGCCTACATAGTGAGTTCCAGGACAGTTGAGGCTACAGGGACACCCTGTCTCAAAAGGAACAAACAAACAAACAGACAAACAGACAAACAAAAACCTAAAAAATTTAGCAGGGCAAGATAGTGAATACTTGTCAGGAGTTCCAGATCCGACTCTGTTGTAGGGTGAGTTCAAGGCCAGTTTGGATTACATAGGACACTAAAGAAAGACAACTAAGTCAACCTCAGCACATGCACATATGCACACATACCCATACCAACAAGTACATACATAAAAAAACTGAAAATTAAATTATAGTAATATATAAAATTCTACACCTATTAGAGTAGCCAAAACCCCAAACACTGATAATACAAAAATAGTTGAGAGGATGTGGAAACAACAGGAATGCTCATTTGTTGCTGTGGAAATACAGTAGTCTAGCTACTTTGGAAGACAGTTGAGTAATTTCTTTTTTTCTTTTTTGGTGTTGACACAGGTCTCTCTGTCTAGGCTAGGGTGGCCTCCAACACTCCAGGCCCCCTACCTCCTGAATCCTGAGATTATAGGCATGCACTGTCATGCTTGGCTGCTACTTTCTTTTTTTTTTTTTTTTATTCGGTCTTTTTTTCTTCAAGACAGGTCTTCCTCTAACCCCAGACTGTGAACTCAGCCTAGTAGACCAGGCTGGCCTTGAACTCACAGATCCACCTGCCTTCTGCCTCCCAGTGCTAGGATTAAAGGGTGTGCCACCATGCCCGGCTTGGCTGCTACTTTCTTTCAAGACCAAATATACTTAATTTTTTTTATTAATTTTACTTTATTTCCGTATGGTAGTATGTGAAATGTACGCCTGCATGCAAGTCTGTGCACCTGTGCATGCAATGCGCAGAGTGAGAAGAGGGCGTCGATTCGGCGCGACTTCCGGGAAACTGGAGTTCTCCTGAACTGGAGTTTCAGACGGCACTCGGCCAGCCATGTGGGTGCTGGGAGATCAAGAACCCGGGTCCTCTGTAATGAGGCGGGGCGGCGCTTTTAACCGCATAGGGCCAATCTCTCGCAGCCCAACATACTTCTTTACCAATTGATCCAGAAGTCTAATGCTTTTTGCTATATCACAAAATGAGCTGGAGGCCGGTGTGGTGCGCAGCCTTTATTTTTTTTTTTTTTATTTTTGGGTCTTTTTCTGAACAGGGTCTCCTTAGCCTCAGGCTGTCCTGTGAACTCGCTTCTGTAGACCAGGCTGGACCTTGGAACTCACAAAGATTCCGCCTGGTCTCTGCCCCAGTGTGGCAGGCTGTCATGCCTTAATCCTAGCCTTGGGAAGCAGAAGAGGCGGATCTTTGGAGTTCAAAGGCCAGCCTGGTCTACAGAGTGAGATCAGGATAGCTTGGGGCTACAGGAGACCTTGTCTCAAATATAAAAAAAAAAAAAACCAAAAAGAAAAAAAAAATGAGCTGGAAATGTATGTCTACAGGAAAACCTGCCTAGAGTTCAAAGCTTGCCAGGGCTATGTAAGAGAGAAAAAGAGAGAAAAGGGGTGGGGTTGGTGGTGTACTATATGGAAAAATGGCAAAATAAGCTTAGGGTGTGTGTATGTGAAAGGTTCCCAATGATGAAAGGGCGAATCAGTCCGAATTGAAAGTAAACAAAGGCTTTATTCCAGGAAAATGCACTCCTGGGTGAATCCAATAACCTCTTGGTTGAAAGGCCAAGGGAAAATGCATGTTTAGGCTGGGGTAGGGATCTTTTATTCAGCAGGGGAGGGGAGATGGTGATGTGTTGGAGTCTGGTATTGGAATCTGGCCAGTTAGGCCAGGTCAGGGTCCTGAGGGTGGGTCTCGGACCCAGTGGTCTCTTTGGAATCTGGAACTAGGTGTTGGCTTCCTCCAGTGGTTTGGGTGGGGACCTTCTAGCCCACACCATCTTGGCTTTTGTCCCAACCCTCCAGCCTAACAGGTTGAGACAGGGTCTCCGTATAGCCCCAGCTGTTCTGAAACTGACTCTGTAGAGCAGGCTGGCCTGGAACTCATAGAACTCGGCCTGCCTCTGCCTCACGAGTGCTGGGATTAAAGGTGTGTGCCACCACGCCAGGCAAAAAGTATTTTTTTTTTTTTGTCTTTTTGAGACAGGCTTTCTTGTAGCTCCCCCTGGCCTGGAACTCACTATGTAGACCAGGCTGGCCTTGAACTCACAGATCCACCTGCCTCTGCCTCCCAAGTGTTGGGATTAAAGGCATGTGCTACCACACTTGGCTTAGAAAAATAAACTTTTGGGGCTGGAGAGACTGCTCAGCAGTTAAGAGCACTGACTGCTCTTGCAAAGGAGCTGGGTTCGATTCCCAGCACCCACATTTCGGCTAAGAACGGTTTTTAACTCCAATTCCAGGGGAATCCAATGCCCTCTTCTGTCCTCCGAGGCATTGCATGACA
The DNA here is from genome assembly GCA_009823505.1 of Rhizomys pruinosus. Lineage (NCBI taxonomy): Eukaryota > Metazoa > Chordata > Mammalia > Rodentia > Spalacidae > Rhizomys > Rhizomys pruinosus. Next base: position 791,225 of record VZQC01013897.1, read on the forward strand.
CGGGTGCACCAACCTACATGCAGACAGTACACTCATACACATAAAAATTTTTTTAAAAAGAAAAATAAACGTTTTTTTTTTTGGGTCCCAGTTTCAAAACAAACAAAAGTTTCTGAAATACTATTGTGCTTCTTTTTAAAAGTTTATTTTTCAGCCAGGAGTGGTGGTGCACGCCTTTAATCCTAGCACTTGGGAGGCAGAGGCAGGCGGATCTTTGTGAGTTCAAGGCCAGCCTGGTCTACAGAGTGAGTTCCAGGACAGCTGGGACTACAGGGAGACCCTGTCTCAAAAGACCAAAAAAAAATAAAAAAACGTTTATTTTGCTTTTTTATAAAAATTTTTTATGTGTATGAGTGTTACTGCTGCAAGTAGGTTTGGTGCACCCGTGTCACTGCAAATGCCTCGGGGACAGAAGGGGCAACGGAATTCCCCTGGAATTGGAGTTAAAAAACGGGTTCTTAGCCTGGATCTTCCTTACTCGTCCTTCACTTCCTAAGTGCCAAAGTCATAGGCATGTACCACTAGGCCAACTCCAAAACTATGTAAGATAATTTAAAGCCAAGTGTGTTATTGCATGTCTGTAATCCCAATGCTTGAGAGGCTGGGGCAAGTGGACTGCTTTGAGTTTAAGGCCAACCTGGTTACACAATGAGTTCCAGGGCAGCTTAGACTGCATTATAAACCTTGTGTCAAAATAACAACAGCCAGGCATGGGGCACACACTTTTTAAACCTTTTATTTTTTTATTTTTTTTTATTAAATTTTTAATTTATTTCTGTATCGTGTAATTCGACTGTACTGTGTGGCCTGCAAGTTTGCTGCACCCATGCGTGCATGACCGCGGAGTTCAAAGAGGGTGTCGGATTCCGGACTGGTGAGGTTCTCCTGGATATTGGAGGTTTCAAGACACGTCTCGGCGCCCATGTGGTGCTGGGGAGATCAGAACCCAAGGTCCTCTGCACGAAGAGCGGTCGGCCTCATTTTCAGCCGGCCATGGCTACTCAGGAAGAGGAGAAGCAGATGGATCTTCTGCGTGAGTTCAAAGCAAGCCTGGTCTACACAGTGAGCCTCCAGGCCAGCTGGGACTAAGGGAGAACGCCCATCTCGAACAAAACAAAACAAGACAAAACAAAACAACTCCCAACAACACAGCAAAAAAATTTCAAAACACCTTTTCTGTTTATCCCAGTCCTATATGAATGCAGTACTAGAGAGGCAAATGTATTAAAGCAAAATTCTATGAGGCAACTTTGGCAGGATAGTCAATTGCACAAAACCACCAGACAAATATGAAAATACTCCAATGTGGAAAAAGCTGCTAAAATATTAATTTCCAGATGGTCAAAGTTCAGGCTTGATTCATCTGAAATGTGTTACAAATTGAAAACCCTGAAACTTGGGTAACCCAGAAAACTGTAATTCTCCATTAATTGGCTGAAACCGCTAAGTAAACAAGCCATATTACAGGAGAAACAGACTGTGGTTACTGAAACCTAGTTTTCTCGAAGAGCTGTATGTTGTAATATTTCCAGCAGGTGGCAGAAGAGAGCTGTACATAGAAATAATGATTCAATGAGGCTTTATGTGTCTATAGTGAGGATATCAGAAAGGTAGCAAACTGAAAAGCACTGAGCTGACAGACACAGAGCACCACCACTTTACAGACAAAACCGAGCCCCAGAGAAATCGGCTGGATTTCTTAAACTCTTCACTAACATTAATTCCTTAAACGATGTCAGACAGTACAAATTTCACTTATAATTATCCCCGGTGCAATTGAATTTAATTGACATAAAAATGATATATTTAAGTTGTCATCTAAAAACCTTTGGAGTTGTTCCAGAAATTTTCTCTGGTTCTGGTTAAAACTTTAAAAGGTTTTCTGAAGCCTTTCTGAAAGCTGGGCTTCCCTTCCCTTGCGCTTCCCCTCCCTCCTCCCTCACGCTCTCCTTCCTTCCTGTGAGACAGCGGTTCTCACTTATGCAGCCATGGATGCCCTCAAATTCACTGTGTAACCAAGCTGAGCTTCCACAACTCACAGAGATCCCACCTGCCTCTGTTAGTGTGCTGGAATTAACAGGTGTGTGCCACTATGCTGGGTTTGTTTATTTATTTATCATGTTCATGTCATTTATTATCTCTTTCATTGGCCTGAAACTTGCCAAGTATGCTTGCCTGTGAGTCTCAGGGATCTGCTTGTCTCGCCTCCACAGCTGCTGGGTTAACCAGAGCCTCTGAGGCATGCTAGAGAAACCATGCTACCACAGGGCAGCTATTCCTTACCCCTTTTGTTCTTTAATTTTTATTTTACAATTTATTTTCCAGCGGTGCTAATATTGACCACATTATTCGAGCAGGTACTGCTCCTTTGGAGCTGGATTATAAGGACAGAGCAGCAAGTGCTCCTGAACTGCCTAAGCCTCTGCACCTTTATTTTGTTGTTGTTGGTTTTTAGACAGGATCTCCTCTGCAGCACAGTTGTCTAGAACTTGCCTCTGGTAGACCAAGCTGGCCTTGAAACTCACAATGTAGAAGCCTCCTGCCTCTGCCTCCTGCAGTGCTGCGATGTACAGAGCATGTGCCACCCACACCGAGTTTGAAAGCTTTCTTTTATTATTTACTATATATATATTATACTATATTTTTTTTTTAATTCAAAATACTAGACCCCTATCCCCCCCATTACCCCCATCCCACGCAGAGATCAGCTTCTGGCAAAATGCTTTTTACATCTCTTTCTTAGTCTTCTCAATACTTCTCCATAGTGGAAGTGGACTGTTTTAGTAGAAGTTCACTGTTCAGTCAGTTCTTTGGATGCAGTCTCTGTTCTTGTGTGTTGTTGTTGTGTTGTTGGTTGTTGTTGTTTCTAATATGCAGTACTCAGCTGCTTACAAAAGCTCAAAGGGCCTTGCAAAAAAAAATACTTACAACTAGGTAATTGGCACTAGCATCCACAATGAGGGACACATTCCATTGTTTTTTCTTGACTGTGTTTACTTCACTCAAGCATTTGATGTCCTCTAGCCTCCAGCCATTTTCCTATTTTTTTACTCGGTTGATGTCTTCTTTCTTTACTGCTGCATAGATCCAACTGTGTGTATAGATGTACCAATTTTCTCTATCCACTCATCAGTTGAGGGCATTTGGTTTGGTGCCAGTTCCTTGCTATTCAGAAGAGAGCTGAAAATAACATGGTCGTGCATGTATCTCTGTGGGGTGGTGACGTTCTTGAGGGTACATGCCCATGGATGTGGTATGGCTGGTCAGGTGGCTAAGTTATATTCCAGTCCTTCCAAGGGTTTCTCCACACTGCTTTCCATAGTGGGCATGAGTTTACATTCCCACTAGCAGTGGATGAGTGTTCCCCTTTTCCCCACAACCTCTCCAGCACTTGGTAAGTATTTTGTTCTTCGATCCTGCCAGTCTCATTGGAGTAAGATGATATCTTAAATTGTTTTCAATTTGCTAAAGTTCCTTAAATGATTAGTGATTTGAACACCTCTTAAGGTGTTTCTCAGNCTCTTGCAGAGTACCTGGGTTCAATTCCCAGCACCCCACAGGGCAGCCAAAAACTGTCCTTAACTCCAGATCTAGGCCAGTCAGGGCTACATGGTAAGACCCTATCTCAGAGAGAGAGAGAGACTGACAGTTTTCTTGGCCCTTTCCAGCTCCATATAAATTTTAATATCAACATATTAAGCTAATCTATTTTTATTATGATTGCATTTAATTAATAGACTAACTTGGGAAATTAATATGTGCTTTTAATATTGAGGGGTTTTTTGGTCTTTTTGAGACAGGGTCTCCTTGTAGCCCCATCTGTCCTGGAACTTATTCTGTAGACCAGGCTGGCCTTGAACTCACAAAGATCCGCCTGCCTCTGCCTCCCGAGTGCTAGGATTAAAGGCGTGCGCCACCACGCCCAGCAATATTTATTTTTTTTAAACAAAAAAGTTGTTAAATTTGTTTTAGAAAAAAGGAAATAAGAAGCTGGAGAGATGGCTCAGTAGTTAAGAGTACTGGCTACTCTTTCAGAGGACTCGAGTTAGGTCCCTAGCATCCATACAGCAGCTAACAATCATCTGTAACTCCAGTACTGGGGGATCCAATGACCTCTTCTTTCTTCCATGGGCATTGCGTTTACATACATGCAGGCAATACACTCATATACATAAAATACAAATAATAAATAAAATATATTTTTTAAACTTTTTTTATTAATTTTATTTATTTCTGTATGTGTATGAATGTACTGTGTGCCTGCAAGTTTGTGCACCCATGTCGTGCAATGCCGCGGAGGTCAGAAGAGGGTGTCGGATTCCCCTGGAACTGGAGTTCTCCTGGAATTGGAGTTTCAGACAGCTCTCGGCCGCCATGTGGGTGCTGGGGATCGAACCCAGGTCCTCTGCAAGAGCGTCGGCACTCTTTTAACCGCTAGGCCATGGCACTCAGGAGGCAGAAGCAGATGGATCTCTGTGAGTTCAAAGCCAGCCTGGTCTACATAGTGAGCTCCAGGCCAGCTGGGACTAAAGGGAGACCCCATCTCAAAAAGACAAAACAAAACAAAACAAAACAAAAACAAACTCCCAACAACAACAGCAACAGAGAATTCAAACAACTTTTCTGTTATCCCAGTCCTAATGAATGCAGTACTAGAGACAATTATTAAAGCAAATTCTATGAGGCAACTTGGCAGGATAGTCATTGCAAAACACCAGACAAATATGAAAAATACTCCAATGTGGAAAAAGCTGCTAAAATATTAATTTCCAGATGGTCAAAGTTCAGGCTTGATTCATCTGAAATGTGTTACAAATTGAAAACCCTGAAACTTGGGTAACCCAGAAAACTGTAATTCTCCATTAATTGGCTGAAACCGCTAAGTAAACAAGCCATATTACAGGAGAAACAGACTGTGGTTACTGAAACCTAGTTTTCTCGAAGAGCTGTATGTTGTAATATTTCCAGCAGGTGGCAGAAGAGAGCTGTACAAGAAATAATATTCAAATGAGGCTTTATGTGTCTATAGTGAGGATATCAGAAAGGTAGCAAACTGAAAAGCACTGAGCTGACAGACACAGAGCACCACCACTTTACAGACAAAACCGAGCCCCAGAGAAATCGGCTGGATTTCTTAAACTCTTCACTAACATTAATTCCTTAAACGATGTCAGACAGTACAAATTTCACTTATAATTATCCCCGGTGCAATTGAATTTAATTAGACATAAAAATATATATTTAAGTTGTCATCTAAAAACCTTTGGAGTTGTTCCAGAAATTTTCTCTGGTTCTGGTTAAAACTTTAAAAGGTTTTCTGAAGCCTTTCTGAAAGCTGGCTTCCCTTCCCTTCCCTCCCCTCCCCTCCCCTCCCCTCCCTTCCTTCCTTCCTAGACACGGTCTCACTATGCAGCCATGGATGCCCTCAAATTCACTGTGTAGACTAGGCTAGTCTCCAACTCACAGAGATCCACCTGCCTCTGCTTCCAGTGTGCTGGAATTAAAGGTGTGTGCCACTATGCTTGGTTTGTTTATTTATTTATTCATTCATTCATTTATTATCTCTCATTGGCCTGAAACTTGCCAAGTATGCTTGCCTGTGAGTCTCAGGGATCTGCTTGTCTCTGCCTCCACAGTGCTGGGTTGAACCCAGGCCTCTGAGCATGCTAGAGAACCATGCTACCACAGAGCTATTCCCTTACCCCTTTTGTTCTTATTTTATTTTACATATTTATTTTCACGTGTGCTAATATTGACCACATATTCGAGCAGGTACCTGCTCCTTTGGAGCTGGAGTTATAAGACAGAGCAGCAAGTGCTCTGAACTGCTAAGCCATCTGCACACTTTTTTTGTTGTTGTTGTTTTTGAGACAGGATCTCCCTGTAGCCCCAGCTGTCCTAGAACTTGCTCTGTAGACCAAGCTGGCCTTGAACTCACAGAGAGCCTCCTGCCTCTGCCTCCTGAGTGCTGGGATTAAAGGCATGTGCCACCACACCGAGTTTTGAAAGCTTTCTTTTATTTATTTATATATATATATATATATATTTTTTTTTTAATCAAATCTAGACCCCTATCCCCCCCATTCCCCCATCCCACCAGAGCTCATGCATTCTGCCAAACATGCTTTTCATCTCTTTCTTAGTCTTTCTCAATATTCTCCATGTGGAAGTTGACTGTTTTGAGTAGAAGTTCACTGTTTCAGTCAGTTTTTGGATGCAGTCCTTTCTGTTGTTGTTGTTGTTGTTGTTGTTGTTGTTGTTTCTAATATGCATCACTCCCAGCTGCTTGAACAAAAGCTCAAGGGGCCTTGCACAAAAAATACTTACAACTAGGTAATTGGCACTAGCATCCACAGATGAGGGACACCATTCATTGTTTTTCTTGGACTGTGTTACTTCACTCAGCATGATGTCCTCTAGCTCCAGCCATTTTCCTGCAAAGCTCGTGATGTCATCTTTCTTTACTGCTGCATAGATCTCCATTGTGTAGATGTACCACATTTTCTCTATCCACTCATCAGTTGAGGGGCATTTGGTTTGGTTCCAGCTCCTTGCTATCATGAAGAGAGCTGAAATAAACATGGCCGTGCATGTGTCTCTGTGGTGGGGTGAGTCTTGAGGGTACATGCCTAGGAGTGGTATGCCTGGGTCAGGTGGCAAGTTTATTCCAAGTCTTCCAAGGGTTCTCCACACTGCTTTCCATAGTGGCTGCATGAGTTTACATTCCCACTAGCAGTGGATGAGTGTTCCCCTTTCCCCACAACCTCTCCAGCACTTGGTATCATTTGTTTTCTTGATCCTAGCCAGTCTCATTGGAGTAAGATGATATCTTAAATTGGTTTTCATTTGCATTTCCTTAATGATTAGTGATGTTGAACAGTTCTTGAGGTGTTTCTCAGACATCTCTAATTCCTCACTTGTGAAGTCTCTGTTCAGTTCTTTGCTCCATCTATTGAGTGGGTCATTTGTTTTCTTTTTTCTTTGTTTTTTGAGTAGTTTATATATTCTGGAAATCAATGCTTTGTCCATATGTTTTCTGCACGAAGTTTCCTCCCACACGTGGGGATTCGCTTACACTTCCTTGTTTCTGTTTTATTTACTTTTATTTATATATGTATTGTATGAGGTACTGTCTGGCATGCAAGGTTTGGTGCACCCGTGTCGTGCATGCCGTGGAGGCCAAGAGGGGTTCCGATCCCCTGGAAGGTTGGATTCTCCTGGACTGGAGTTTCAGACGGTTCTTACTTGGCCGCCATGTGTGCGGGGGATCGAACCCGGGTCCTCTGTAAGAGCGGTTGTTGGTGCTCTTAACCGCGAGACTATCTCTCCAGCCCTTGTTTCTTGTGATGTGCAGAACTTTGGTTTAATGAGGTCCCTTTGTCATTGTCGACCTTAATTCTTGCGTTTTTTTTTTTTTTTTTTTTTTTTTTTTTTTCCTATGCCTATGTTTTGTAGCCTGCTGCCAACTTTTTCTTTCGTTCTTTCTATTGCCTTCAAGTTTGGGTTTTGCACATTGAGGTCTTTGATCCATCTGGAGTTGACTTTTGTACAGGGCGAGAGTAGGGATTTAATTTCATTCATCTACAGTGGTGATTCAGTTTTTCCAGCACCACTTGCTGAAGAATCTGATCTTTTCTCCATTGTGTCTTCTTGGCCTGCCCCTTTTCAAATATGAGATGGCTAATTGTATGTGCTATCAGGTATTGGAAACAATCTTCGGTTTTGTTCCATTGTCAACAGATCTGTTTTTTGTGCCAGTATCAGGCTGTTTTATAACTATAACCCTGTGGTATAGTTTGAAGTCTGGTATAGAGATCCCCCCTGTGTAGCTCTTTTGAAAGCTTTCTAATGGAAAGTATGTAGGGAAAGAACACATATTTGGGAAGAAATCCTATTTTGATTTCTCATTTATCTGATATGGATGCCTGTGCTCTCAGATAACTCAGTAAATTGTGCTCCTTTGTAAAATGGATCAATAATACAGACATCAGAGGGCCAGCCACTGCCTCCTGAGTGCTGGGATTAAAGGTGTGCACTACCATGCCTGGCCTATTTATCTGTCCTTTTTGAGACAGGTCTCCGTGCCACAGCTGGTCGGGAACTCACTATGTACATCGCTGTCTATGAACTCACAGAGATCTGCCTCCTCTCCTCCAAGTGCTTTGGATTAATGCGTATCCACCACGCCGGCCCTTTCTGTTCTTGGTTTTCCATGTACACAGATGCATGCAAGGTGCCCATGATGGTCCGTCCATTTCACGCTAGCGAAGACACAGAGACCGATCACCTGTTGTAACAAGCCAATTTTTTTTAGTGTCTTTTCAACAGTCTCCCTGTAGCCTCAGCCTGCTTCTTTGGAATTCCAACTCTGTAGACCAGGCTAGCCTTACTCACAGATACCGCCGGCCTCGGCCCGGCCCTGGCTAGATTAAAGTGTGCGCCCCACGCCAGGCTAAGCATTTGTTTTTGAATAGGTCTTGCATGTAAAGTCCAAGCTGGCCTGGAATCATGATCCTCCTCTATCACAGTCCCAATTGCTTAGGGGAAGGGATGGGGATGAAGGGGGAAGATTTAAAATTTATATAAAACAGGTATTTGTGACGACCATATCATGTCGAACCTAAAATTCATATTCTGTTTCTTTTTTTTTTTTTTTTTTTTTTTTGTCTTTTCAAGACAAGTGGATCTCCCTGTAGCCCAATCTGTCCTGGAAATCACTCTGCTGTGACAAGGCTGGCTTTGAACTTTACAACGATCTGCCTGCTCTGCCTCTGGATTGATGGATTAAAGGTGTGCGCCATCACCACCCACCTCTCTAGTCACCTTCTACGCTACTCTACTCTACGTCTAACTTACTCGACTCTACTACCTACATCTAATGCTATATATTCCATTCCTTTATTTTTGATCTTTGATACAGGGTCCCTCCTTGGTAGGCCCATTAGGCCCAACAACTCACAAGGAGGGAATCCACCTGCCTTCCATCTCCAATGTTGGTATTAAAAGGCATTAACCACCGACACTAGCTCTTTTATTTATGTTTAAATGTATTTGTTTTTATGTCAGTGTGTGGTTGTGTTGTGTGTGTGGTGGTATGTTCCATATGACACCACAGGTACAATTTGGAAGTCAGAAGACAGCTTATGGGAGATGATTCTCTCCTTCTTCCATTTGGGTCTTTGGGATGAAACTCTAGTCCTCAGGTTTGGTGGCTAGCCTGTGCTTTTACCTAGTAAGCCATCTCCCTAACCCTGTACCATGAACTTGCTAAGTAGCCTAGGATGACCTTGAGCTTCCTGACCTCCCCCCGCCCTAACTCCCAGTACTGGGATTACCAGAGTTTGACACTAAACTGAGCATGTTCCAAATTTTGTATGACAGATACTCATCTTTAAAATAGAAAAAGGGCTGGAGAGAATGGCCTACTGGTTAAGAGCGCCGACCGTATCTTACAGAGGACCCGGGTTTCCGATCCCCAGCACCCGCAGAGGCGGCCAGGACCGTCTAAAACGCCAATTCCAGGAGACTCCAGTTCCCAGGGAACTGAGACCCGCTGCTGACCTCCACGGCATTGCAACGACATGGGTGCAACAAACCTGCATGCAGACAGTATACTGGTACACATACAGAAATAATTTAAAAATTTAAAAATAAAATAAATAAATCATAAAAAGGACAGGAAGGCCTCATTGCTGTTTGGCAACAGCTAACAGAACTACTCTGGCCTCTCCAAAGCACCCAGGACTGGGTGTGGCCACCAACAGCCTTCCAGAGGACACCATGCCAATACCACTTGTATTTCCTGCTGAAAGATAAGGAACCTCAGACTGAAACTTGATTATTTGCCCAGCATCAGTGAGTCACTAAGAAAAAAAAAAAAAAACTAGAATAAATTCTTTTTCTCTCTTGCAAAAAAATAAATAAATAAATAAAATAAAATAAAATATAAAAAGGGGGGGGGCTGGACAGATGGCCTAGCGGTTGAGAGCGCCGACTGCTCGTGCAGAAGACCCGGGTTCGATCCCCAGCACCCACATGGCGGCTGAGAACCATCTGTAACTCCAATTCCAGGAGAACTCCAGTTCCAGGGGAATCCGACGCCCTCTTCTGACCTCCACGGCATTGCATGACACGGGTGCACACACCTACATGCAGACAGTACATTCATACGCATAAAAAAATAAAATATATAAAAAATAAAAATAAATATATTTTTGAGGGGCTGGAAAGATGGTCTAATGGTTAAGAGTGCTGCGTACTCTTGTAGAGGACCCTGGTTTGATCCCCAGCACCCACATGGTGGCTGAGAACCATCTTTAACTCCAGTTCCAGGGGAATCCGATGCCTTCTTCTGACCTCCGGGTGCACTGACCTACATGCAGACAGTACATTTATACACATAAAATAAATAAAATTAAAAAAATAAAAAATATTTTTGAGTCAGGCATGGGGCACATGCCTTTAATCCCAGCAATTGAGAGGTAGAGGCAGGAAGATCTCTGAGTTCAAGGCCAACCTGTTCTACATAGTGAGCCCCAGCTGGGTCTACAAGAGACCCTGTCTCAAAAGACCAAAAATAAATAAATAAATACATTTTGGGGAAATTTTTTTTAATTTTATTTATTTCTGTATGTGTATGAATGTACTGTCTGCATGCAAGTTTGTGCACCCATGTCGTGCAATGCCGCGGAGGTCAGAAGAGGGTGTCGGATTCCCCTGGAACTGGAGTTCTCCTGGAATTGGAGTTTCAGACGGTTCTCGGCCGCCATATGGGTGCTGGGGATCGAACCCGGGTCCTCTGTAAGAGCGGTCGGCACTTTTAACTGCCAGGCTATCTCTCTAGCCCCGGAAAAATATTTTTGAGGGCTGGAGACATGTGACTCTATGACCCAGGTTTGGTTCCAGCACCCGTATCAGCCAGCTTACAAGGCCTGTAACTCCAGTTCCAGGAGATCCAATGCTCTCTTCTGACATCAGTGGACACTTCATGACACAGGTGCACTTACATACATCCATTCATACACATAACAATAAAAATAATAAATATTTAAAAATTAGGATTACAAATTATTTCCAAAATAAGAAGGTAAAAACAAACAAACTACAACTCCAAGCTGAGAAGCACATTACAATAGAACTGTGCGGCTCACAAGTGGGATTTACACATTAATTTATAAGACACCACAGGAAGTGTGGGGTCTGATATTTGTATACATACTTAAAGCTGCATAACAAATCTCCACATTTAAACTTGTTTGGATGTCTTTGTGACTGTACTCTCATCTGGATGGGATCTGAATTTCTCTTTTTTTTTTTTTTTTTTTCAGCACTGGGGATAGAACTCAGGGCCTTGAATAAGCCAGGCAAAGGGCCAATGAATGACACCAAAGCCCAGAGATCCAAACCTGAAGCCCTTTGTAACTATGTGGGTCAGCCATGGTTCACCCTGTGAACCCTATAATAACAAGTCCCATTCACTTTCTCACAGAAGAGTAGAGCTATTTGTACTTTAGCCTAGAAATGTTTTCCTTGTTAAAGATGACAAGCCATTTCATGTGATTGTATTTTATGTACTGTTAGGAAAAAATCAGGAAGCAAATGGCCTGAATGCAGCTAGAAGACAGAGTAGCCCAGTTTATAGGTACGAGGGAGCCTTGGCAAGACTCTAATAGACACCCCCAAAGGAGGACATGCTTTCCTTTAACCACATGGGTAAAGAAGAGTCATAGTTTAGAATGTACTAAAGGTATCTGCTCATCATATTGCAAGTGTTTTGTTCAGGCCATTATGGTCATCAAACAGCACTGTAAAGGTCTTAGAAAAAATATTGGGGGCCTGGAGAGATGGCCTAGTGGTTAGGAGCACCAACTGCTCTTGCAGAGGACCCAGGTTCAATTCTCAGTACCCACATGGCGGCTGAGAACCGTCTGTAACTCCAGTTCCAGGGGAATCCGACACCCTCTTCTGACCTCCGAGGCATTGCACAACATGGGTGCACAAACCTACATGCAGACAGTACATTCATACACATAAAAAATTAATTAATTAAAATAAAAAATATTGGATAAGTTCAACTCAGTGGTCTCAGTGTTTGAATACTGTACTAGATGTACAAAATTTAAAGTATATTGATAGCACTTTCTTTTAAAATTACATTTATTAGGGGCCTGAGAGTTGGCTCAGCCGTTAAGGGCATTGGTTGCTCTTGCAATGTGTGTGCATGAGGACCCCCATTTAGTTTACGAACCCACATGGTGGCTAACAACCATCCATTACTCCAGTTCCAGAGAATCTAATGCCTTCTTCTGGCTTCTGTGGGCATTATGGGCACGGGTGCACTTACATACATGCAGGCAAAATACTCATATGCATAAAATAAAAAGGAATCAATAAAATTAAAATATATTTATTCAATATATAAAAATAGGGACCTATTGAGATAGCTCAGCAGAAAAAGCGTTTGGCGCCAAGCCTGACAACCCGCATTTAGTACCAGGGACTCACATGGTAGGAGAGAACTGACTCCCAGAAGTTCTCTGACTTCCACGTGTGTGCTGTGGCAGGTCTGTATCCACGACACACAGACAGACAGACAGAGAGATACACACATGAATTTCATGTCATGTATATTTTACCACTATAAAAATGGTTAATATGAAACCCCAGACAGTAGTCATCTCTGGGATGAAGAAAGGGATGCAGCTGGAGATGTGCTCGTGACTTCTGGGATGTGCTGATATTTGCTCTCTTGGCTGGGTGCTGACTCACACGTGTGCATTTCACTGTTGTGGGTTTTTTTTTTGTCTTTTTGAGACAGGGTCTCCCTGCAGCTCCAGCTGTCCTGGAACTCACTGTGTAGACCAGGCTGGCCTTGAACTCACAAAGATCCACCTGCCTCTGCTAGGATTAAAGGTGTGCGCCACCACGCCTGGCTTAAAGACAGTTTTTAGCTGCTATGTGGGTGCTGGGAATCGAACCCAGATCCTCTGCAAGAGCAATTTATTTATTTATTTTCATAGTGTGAATATTCTACATATTTATTATTATTTTTTATTTTTTTATTTTTATATTTATTATTTTTTATGTGTATGAGTGTACTGTCTGCATGTAGGTCTGTGCACTCATGTCATGCAATGCCTCGGAGGTCAGAAGAGGGCGTCAAATTCCCTTGGAACTGGAGTCAAAGACGGTTCTTAGCAGCCATGTGGGTGCTGGGAATCAAACTCTGGTGCACCAGCCTACGTGCAGACAGTACACTCATACACATTCAAAAAAATTGGGGCTGGAGGGATTGCCTAGCGGTTAAGAGTGCCAACCGCTCTTGCAGAGGACCCGGGTTCGATCTCCAGCACATGGGGCTGAGAACCGTCTGTAACTCCAATTCCAGGAGAACTCTAGTTCCAGGGGAATTCGATACCCTCTTCTGACTTCTGCGGCATTGCACGACACGGTGCACAAACCTACATGCAGACAGTACATTCATACACATAAATAATAAAATAAAATTAAAATTAAAACAAAACAAAACAAAAAAACATATGCAGTTGCTGGCGCTCTTGGAGAGGAAGATCCCCAGCACCCACATGGGGCCACATGGCGGCTAAGAACCTTCTTTAACTCCAGTTGCAGAGGAATCCTCTTCTGACCTCCTTGGCATTGCACGACACGGCACGGGTGCACAAACCTACCTACATGCAGACAGTACATTCATACACATAAAATTTTAAATAGGGGCTGGAGAGATGGCCTAGCGGTTGGGAGCGCCGACGCTCTTGCAGAGGACCTGGGTTCGATCCCCAGCACCCACATGGCGGCCGAGAACCGTCTGGAACTCCAGTTCCAGGAGAACTCCAGCTCCAGGGGAATCCGAGACCCTCTTCTGACCTCCGCGGCATTGCACGACACGGGTGCACAGACTTGCATGCAGACAGTACATTCATACACATACAGAAATAAATAATAATAATAAAAAAAAATTTTAAATAAAAAAAATTTAAAAACCATATGCAAAAGCATTTGTAGACTCAGGGTCCCCTGGTGGTAGATAGCAGGCAGGAGAAGCACTGGAAGCCCATGGGCCAGCTAGCTTGGAATGTGCTGCAGTGAAGAAAGCCTGTCTCAAGGTGGAAGGAGACCACCCATAGCTGAGGGGGTCCTGTGACCTCCACATGTGCACCGTAGCATGTGTGTACCTGCAGTCACGCTCATGAACGCACACATAAATATCATACGCACAAACTGCAGACTAGGGGGTTAGCAAAACAGTAGAAGGCTTGAGGGCTTGCTTAGTGTGTGGGAGGCTTGGAGATCTAGTCCCAGCATTGAAAATAAACAATTAAATAATGCAATGGCCCCTCAGGTCCTAGTTCATCAAACAGAACATTTCCATGACCTCTGAACTCTGGAGATTCTGTCCCATTTCCTTTCATTTTTCCTTCTTATCCTGAATTTGTGCTTATAGATCCCCTTGTTTTTCATGATAGTTTCACCATGTTTGTAATAGTTCTTTTCTTTTTTTTTTTCTTTTTCTTTTTTGTCTTTTTGAGACAGGGTCTCCCTGTAACCCCAGCTGGCATGGAACTCACTGTGCAGACCAGGCTGGTCTTGAACTTACAGAGATCCACCTGCCTGTGCCTTCCAAGTGCTGGGATTAAAGGGATGTACCATCATGCCTGGTGTAATATGTATATGTATATATGTGTACTTAAAATGGTAACAGAAGTACAGAATGTATACAAAACGAACATGAAAAAATATATGTAAAAGCTGGCCATGGGGATGCAAATCTGCAATCCCAGCATTTGAGATGGGGAGGGAGGAAGATACAAATTACAGTCAAGCGCATGGGCTGCTCTTACAAAGGACCCAGGTTCTATTCCCAGCACCTACAACCTGGCAGCTAACAGTCTGTAATTCCAGGTCCAGAGGAATCCAATGCCATCTTCTGACTTTCACAGGGATTGCAGGACTGGGTGAACTTAAATACATGATGCAGCAATACACATTAAAAAACAAATATTGTACCACAATCAAAAATCAATTAGATTACCAGTTTTCTTTGGTGGATGAACATTTTTCTCATGGTCAGAATGTAAGGACTTGATATTCTAGGGGAAAATAACCATAAAATTAGCATATGTCAGCTTTGGTCATTTAAAACTCATTTTGATAAGGCCCTCAATTTAAATACTCACGTACCAGTGACTCTATGTATCTACTGTTGCTCTGTATATTTTTCTCCTCTGCAGATGTCTCTTGCTTTCCTGATATTGACACAGCAAAATATAATGAAATATACACAATTAAAATTGTACGTAGTTAACAGAAATGTACTAATTATTTTGAAATTAAAATTTGGAATTTGTTACCATAAAAAAAAAAAAAACAGAAAACAAGCCAAGTGTGGTGGCACGCACCTCTAATCCTAGCACTCTGGAGGCAGAGGCAGGTAGATCTTTGTGAGTTCAAATCCAGCCTGGTCCACAGAGTGAGTTCCAGGACAGCTGGGGCTACAGCTGTCTCGAAAAGACAAAACAAAACAAAACAACAAAAAAACACAAAAAACCCTAAAAAACGTTACAGCCCAGCCTGGACTACATAGAGGGATCCTGACTCAGAAAAAGAATGACTTTAAAAACAACAGTGAAATGAACACGTGTGAGTCAGCACCCAGCCAAGAGAGCAAATATCAGCACATCCCAGAAGTCACGAGCACATCTCCAGCTGCATCCCTTTCTTCATCCCAGAGATGACTACTGTCTGGGGTTTCATATTAACCATTTTTATAGTGGTAAAATATAAATGACATGAAATTCATCATTTTAATAACTTTTAAGTGTTCAGCTCTGTAGTAACTCCTGAAAAAATTTCCTCTACCCTTCACATGTACATGCCTGCAGTCTCTCATTCTCTCTCTGTCTCTCTCTCTCTCTATCTCTCTCTTTCTCTCTCTCTCACACACACACATACACCACACACATGCACGTGCTAATAATAATGATAGCTTGTACTTCTTAGAAACTATTCCCAAGCTCACTCTTTTTATTAACTTTTTAAGATAAAGTCTTAGTGACTTTGAACTCATTATCTTTCTGCCTTCTCTCTTTTTAAAAATTTATCTATTATTATTGTTAAATTTTATTTATTTATTTATTTTTATGTGTGTGAATGTACTGTCTGCATGTATGTTTGTGCACCTGTGTCATGCAATGCTGTGGAGGTCAGAAGAGCGTGAGGACGGGTTCCCCTGGAACTGGAGTTAAAGACGCTTCTCGGCCGCCATGTGGGTGCTGGGGATCAAACCCAGGTCCTCTGCAAGAGCAGTTGGAGCTCTTAACCAATAGGTCATCTCTCCATCCCTATTATTTATTATTTTAAAATTTTATTTATTTATTTACTTTTATGTGTATGAATGTACTGTCTGCGTGTAGGTTGGTGCACCCATGTTGTGCAATGCCGCGGAGGTCAGAAGAGAGTGTCAGAATCCCCTGGAACTGGAGTTAAGGACGGTTCTTAGCCGCCATATGGATGCTGGGAATTGAACACAGGTCCTCTGCAAGAGCAGTTGGCGCTCTTAACCGCTGAGCCATCTCTCCAGCCCCTCTGCTTTCTCTTTTAATTCTTTCTATATACTATCTTCTTTCTAAGTAAGATGCTTTTTAATCCTTCCCCCTCTTTTTCTTCTTTTGGCTTGTGTATGCAGATGCACATGTGTGTGGAGGCCAGAAGTCAACCTCTGGTGTGGTTCCTGTTCCTCAGGCAGTAGCTATCTTGTTTTCCTTTTTTTTTTTTTAGGCAGGGTCTTACTCTGTAGACCAGGCTGCCCTTGAACTCAAAGAGATCCGCCTGCCTTTGCCTCCCAAGTGCTGGGATTAAAGGTGTGCACCACCATGCCTGGCTCATCTTATTTTTTGAGACAGAGTCTCTCACTGGCTCATGAGTACTGGGGGTTGAATTCTGATCCTTAGGTTTGAGCAACAAGTACTTAACTGACTGAATCTCTCTCCAGCCCTTCTTTTTAGCCTCTTTTTTTTTTTTTTTTTTGGTCTTTTTGAGACAGGGTCTCCCTGTAGCCCCAGCTGTCCTGGAACTCGCTCTGTAGACCAGGCTGGCCTTGAACTCACAAAGATCCGCCTGCCTCTGCCTCCCAAGTGCTAGGATTAAAGGCATGCGCCACCACGCCTCTTTTTAAGATTAAGAAGCTCTTTTTAGCCTCTTAATGGTATCTTTTAGGAATAGAAGTTCTTTAAGGTCAGTGTAGTAGACTGTCTCAGTCTTGGTAATATTGACATTTTGCTGGATAATTCTCTGATGTGTGAATGTCCTGCACATTGCAAGAAGCTTATAGCATCCCTAGCCTCTATGGGCTAGATACCTGAAACACACCTTGGCCCAAGTTGTAACAACCAAAAATGCCTCCAGACATTGTCAGATGTCCTTTGGAAGTGGGAACCGATTTGCCCTGATTGAGAAACAGTAGGTTGCTACTTTGGCCTCTTGTTTAAGGAACCACCCCCCTGAGGTCATGAAAATCTTATTTTTTTATTATTTTCTAAAATCTTCATGAGCTGGAGAGATGGCCCAGAGGTTAAGAGTGAGTACTGCTCTTGCAGAGGACCTGAGTTTGGTTCCCAGCACCCACATCAGATGGCTTCACAACCACATGTAACTTTGCAACCACAAGGAGACAAGGGAATCCAAAGCCTTCTTCTGGTCTCCTTGGACACCTACATACATGGAGAATACACAATACATGCACACACACAGATATAATTAAAGGGAAATCTTTAAAAATCTTTTGTTTTTCCTTTCACATTTGGCTCTCTGACTCAACTAGACTGAAATGGTAAAAACTGGGTCCTGATTTAATTTTAATTTTTTGGGGGGGTCCTTGAGACAGGGTCTCCCTATAGCCCCAACTGGCCTTGAACTCACAGAGATCCTCCTGCCTCTGCCTCCCAAGTGGTGGGATTAAAGGCGTGCGCCACCACTCATCTTCAAGTTTCCTCTGCTATGTCAAGTGGCTATGGAGGATGGCGTGCAGTCCTGGGCTGTCTATTCTTTCCATTGCTCTATTTTTCTGTCCTTGCTCCAGTGTCACTGGCTTTCTCACTGTCACCTCCAAAAGAGGCTGAGTCTGGAAGGAAAGTCCAGATCTCTTCCTCTTCCTCCTCCTTCTCCTCTCCTCCTCCTCCCCCCTCCTCTTCTCCTCCTCCTCTTCCTTCTTCCTGTTATTATTATTACTATTATTTATTATCTTGGCTACCTTTCCTACTTCTGTTACATTTCAGAAGAAGCTTGTCGGGCTGGAGAGATGGCCTAGCGGTTAAGAGCGCCGACTGCTCTTACAGAGGACCCGGGTTCAATCCCCAGCGCCCACATGGCGGCCGAGAACCGTCTGAAACTCCAATTCCAGGAGAACTCCAGTTCCAGGGGAATCTGAGACCCTCTTCTGACCTCCGCAGCATTGCACGACACAGGTGCACAAACTTGCATGCAGACAGTACATTCATACACATACGGAAATAAATAAAATTAACAAAAAAAAATAAAAAAAAAAGAAGAAGCTTGTCAAATTCTTTATGAAATCTATCAGTATTTTTACTGAGATTATGTTGATTCAAGTTGAGAGAACTGACATTTTTATAAATGGGAACTTTAAAGTCTGTGAAAATACCATAATCCTATATTTATTTTAGTATTTTTAGACATTTTATTATATTATTATTATTGTTGTTGCTGTTAATTATTATTTTGTCTTTTGAGACAGGGTCTACTTGTACCCTCAGCTACCCTGGCATTCACTGTGTAAACCAGGCTGGTCTTGAACTCAGAGATTTGTCTGCTTCTGCCTCCTGTCTCAAAAACTAAAAAATCAGGTGTATTCCTATATAACAGTAACAGAAACTGTCATTCATTTAAAAGAGGTATGTTGGGGCTGAGAGATGGCTCTGTGGTTAAGAATGTAGGAATGAAACTTTGCCTGGCTTGAGGCAAAGACCTGTAAGACCTGTCCCAAGGAATCTCCAAGAGTTATCTGATATCTCTGTGGGTATTCTGTTGTCTCTGTGAGTTATCTATAGCTCTGTGCCAAGGTGGCTCGCCCTTCCCTTCTGCCTGCCCCCCCACTTCCTTGCCCAGAGCACAGTAGCCTTTAGTATATAAACACATTGCCAGCATGAATGAAACAGTCTATCTCCTGGACTTTCTCTGAGTCAGTGTCTTTCTTTCATTTCCTGTTGGGTAACTTTCCTAGGTTCCCTCCCCTCTCCTTGCCAGAGCTAAGCCTAGGGACTGTCAGCCTGCAGGCAGGAGACAGCCCCGAAGCTTGCATCATGTGGATTGCTGCCACGTGTGATTAAAGGACCAACAGACGATATATTTAACCAACATAAGAACATTTGGTGCTCTGCTCTTTTTTTTTTTTTTTTTTTTTT
>VZQC01013897.1:818145-837864 GCA_009823505.1 Rhizomys pruinosus
GTCGTGCAATGCCGCGGAGGTCAGAAGAGGGTCTCGGATTCCCCTGGAACTGGAGTTCTCCTGGAATTGGAGTTTCAGACGGTTTTCGGCCACCATGTGGGTGCTGGAGATCGAACCCGGGTCCTCTGTAAGAGCGGTCGGCGCTCTTAACCACTAGGCCATCTCTCCAGCCCAATGTCATCTTTCTTTACCACTGCATAGAACTCCATTGTGTAGATGTACCACATTTTTGTTATCCAGTCATCAGTTGAGGGGCATTTGGGTTGGTTCTGGCTCTTTGCTATTGTGAAGAGAGCTGCAATAAACATAGATGTGCATGTACCTTTGCAGTAGGATGCGTCTTGTGGGTATATACCCAGGAGTGGTATGGCTGGATCAGGTGGTAGGCTCATTTTGAGTCTTTTAAGGGTTCTCTACACTGCTTTCCACAGTGGTTGTACCAGTTTACATTCCCACCAGCAGTGGATGAGTGTTCCCCTTTCCCCACAACCTCTCCAACATTTGGTGTCTTTTGTTTTCTTGATCTTGGCTAGCCTTATTGGAGTGACATGATACCTTAGTGTGGCTTTAATTTGCATTTCCTTAATTATTAATGATGTTGAACACTTTTTATTTATTTATTTATTTATTTATTTTGGTCTTTTTGAGACAGGGTCTCCCTGTAGCCCCAGCTGTCCTGGAACTCACTCTGTAGACCAGGCTGGCCTTGAACTCACAAAGATCCACCTGCCTCTGCCTCCCAAGTGCTAGGATTAAAGGCATGCGCCACCATGCCCGGCTGAGCAGTTGACACTCTTAACAGCTGAGCCATCTCTCCTCTCCAGCCCCTAACTCTTTCTTTGTTGTCAGTATACTTTATCACACAGAAATGAAAACTAGAAACGTCCTTAGGCCTCGGGGTCAGGTCATTGGAGCTGGAGCTCTGTGTCCAGCTGCTGACTGGGCCCATCATTCCCTTATCATCATATGCCCTCCTTTGTCTAGGGTCTTGCTAAGTCCATGGATGTTCTCACTAAGACCTCTGTAGCTGTCCACTGTGACTTCCCACTACCCTGCAGAGGGTCTTCCTTATCTCTCCTCTAAACCATCACCACAGCATTCCACCAACAAATATTATTGAGCTCTGGGGAAACAAGAAATCAGTCCAGTGCCGGCCTGTCTCCAGGATGCTGAGAGGCAGGAGCGGGCTTATTCTAGCAGGCCACAGGGAAGCAACGATTACTGTGGAGTACACTCAGGTCCCTCTACCTGGTGCCCTGACCTCTACTTTTCCTCTACTCCAATTCAAGTGCTCTGCAGTGCCAGGGGAGCATTCACTCCTTAGCTCTGGTGACAATTCTGCCCGGTCCCTTCTTCAGTTTAATTTCTCGGCATGTTTGTTCAGGGCTTCACAAAGTACCCCATCCTGTTCCCCAAAGCACCGCCTAAGACCTCCCTTCATCTTCCACCACAGCCCACCCTCTACCAACCCTATCCTTTACCATTCCTCCTCCCCCCCCTCCCTCCCCCTCCTTCCTTTCTGACATGGGTCTCACTATGTAGCTCTGGATGGCCTCCAACTCACACAGATCCACCTGCCTCTGCCTCCTGAGTGCTGGAACTAAAGGCGTGCACCACTACACCAAGCCTACGTCTCTCTTCTTAGAGCTCCCGCTCCTTTTGCTTGTCAGCAGCTTACTCTAGGTGTATCCCCAGAAGATGTGACTCTTCTGTCCCACAGGACTTCTTTTCATTCTCACAGCATCAGAAACCCCATGGCTGATGAGCAAACCCTCTGTTAGAGGCATATCTGGGCATTTCTTTACCACCAGGGGTCCTACTGAAAGAGGCAGATGGCAGAGAGCAGTCAGGCACACCTTAGGCTCATCAAAGAATACAGATAGGACCAAAGCCAGTCACCCTCAGTAAGGGCCATCACCAATGTGACTGTGAGCAGGAGCTGCCGGTATCCAGTGTGCTGCGGTACCAAGATGTGGGAGGAGCAAACCACACTGAATCCTGGGAAACATCCTCTGTGCCCCTTCAATGTCCTCCTGATTCCTGCCTCCCACTCACAATGGTGATTGCTGTCTCCCGTGACTTGCTGATCCACCTCTGCTGTACCCATTGTTCCACTCTGCCTTATAGATCTACTTTGTACACCTGGCCTACAGATCCATGGATTCTGTATCTATGATTAATCCAACCACAAAAATTAGGAAAAAAATCTGTGCTTGGACATGTATGAACCTTTGTTTCTTTTTTTTATATAATGTTTTTTTTCTTTTCTCTTATTTATTTTTTATGTGTATGTATGTACTGTCTGCATGCAGGTTGGTGCGCCTGTATCGTGCAACGCAGCGGAGGTCAGAAGAGGGTGTTGGGTTCCCTGGAACTGGAGTTAAAGATGGTTCTCAGCCGCCATGTGGGTGCTGGGGATTGAACCCAGGTCCTCTGCAAGAGCAGTCAGTGCTCTTAACCGCTAGGCCATCTCTCCAGCCCCTGAACCTTTGTTTCTTGTCATTATGCCTTAAACCATTCAATATTGAGACTATGGAGCATTTACTCTGTATTAGGTATCATTTAGTAAGCTAGATATGGGAGGATGTGTCTAGTCTATATGCAAATAGTATGTCATTTTATCTGAGAGAGTTGAGCATCCTCAGACTTTGGAGCTCACTGAAGTCTTAGAACCAATTCCCTGTAGATACTAAGGAAAGGTTGTATTTCAGACTACCAGCCCTGCATCATGGGAGTCAGAGATGACTGTTTGTGAACTTGAATTTGGGGAGCTTTCTTCTATGGCAAGCTAGGGTGGTATAGGGAAGGAACCATATCCTAGACTTTGATACTGTCCAAGGTGGCACTCAGAGTGGCCTAGATATATATGCGTACATCCACATATATCCATGCAGTTTCTTTTTCTTTTATTTTTTATGGTCTTTTTGAGACAGAGTTTCCTTGTAGCCTCAGCCTGTCCTGGAACTCTCTATATAGACCAGGCTGGCCTTGAATTCACAGAGATCCATCTGCCTCTGCCTCTGCCTCTGCCTCTCCCTCTCCCTCCCAAGTACTGGGATTTAAGGCATGTACCACCACATCCATCACACACACTTTTTTAAATTTTTATTTATTTTTTATATGTATGAATGTACTGTTTGCATGTAGGTTTGTGCACCCGTGTCATGCAATGCTGCGGCGGTCAGAAAAGGGTGTCAGATTCCCCTGGAACTGGAGTTAAAGATGGTTCTCAGCCGCCATGTGGGTGCTTGGGATCAAACCCGGGTCCTCTGAAGAGCAGTCGGTGCTCAACCGCTAGGCCATCTCTCCAGCCCCTAAATATTTACTTATTTATTTATTATGTATATGAATGTACTGTCTGCATGTAGGTTTGTGTACCCGTGTCATGCAATGCCTCGGAGGTCAGAAGATGGTGTCGGAGTCAAAGATGGTTCTTAGCCACCATGTGGGTGCTGGGAATTGAACCTGGGACCTCTGCAAGAGCAGTCTGTGCTCTTAACCGCTGAGCCATCTCTCCAGCCCCCCGCACACACTTTCTTAAATACTGATTCAGGGATTTCAGCCCCAGAAGGGGTTAGTGTTGCCCATGGTATTTAAGTGCAAGATGGAATTCCTAGTCAAACAGAAACTCAAACCACAGAAATTGAATCAGCATTTAAAACCAATGTCAGATTGCTGGCACAGATGGAAATGCCTAGCTCAGATTCTGACACATAGTAGGTGTGTTCAGTTGATGCCAATGTTATTCCATGCACACACAAGCCAGTAACAGCCAACAGCGTAAAAGACAGCCTCTGAGCTGGAAAGAGCTGGTTAACTGAAGTTTTTCCGTAGCTTTCTTTCATGGGTGGAGTTGCTGTTACCCAAGGATACTGTGAAGAATAGGGCTGTTCCATGTTGTCAGGTGGGTAGAACCTTGGAATACTGGGGCTGCCAGATGGCCATTCCCAGGCTTGGAAGACTCTGAGTGTGCCCTTCCTTTGTGCTAAAATGCCACGGGGCTGAGGAATTGCTTTACTCCCTGCAAGGTGGCATAAATCTTACAATCTTTCTGCTTCAAAGAACAACAATGTTTTCTTGGCAAACCTTCACCTCAAGTCATAATTCTGAGAGGTTTAAGAGCATCTTTCTCCTTTGGAGATACGTGCTCAACTATCTACAGATAAAATGACATGCTGTCTAATGTATGTGTCAACCTGATAATTGAGGGTGGGTGGGTAGAGCTGTGACAAGACCCACCCTCTGTTGATGGTTACTGTACCTTGGTGATGGATGGATGTTGATTCACAGCCCCAGCTTGTGGAGCTTTTATTTATGTTAGAAAATTTCCATAATACATTTTTTTTCAAGCAAACCTATTTAGATCAGGACAGACTAGACAGAACTGCATTCAAATTCCCTCCCTGGGGGCTGGGCCTGTGGCTTAATGGTGGAACCAGTGTTCTTGCTTATGGCTCAGGGTTTGATCCCCAGCACCACAGAAGGAAAGAATGAGGCTGGGGAGATGTCTCAGTATAGCGCTTGCTTTGCAAGCAAGAGAATCTCAGTTTTTATTCATCAAAATGCATGTAGAAAGCTGTGCATGGTGGCATGTGCTTATAATCCCAAAGACTGCAAGATGGGAGGTAGAAGCAGACTGATTTCCTGGAAGCTTGCTGGTAACTAGCCTAGCTGAGAAAGTTCCATACCAATGGGAGACTGTGTCTCAAGCAAAAGGTAGAAAGCACCTGTGAAATGATACCTGAGGTTGTCCTCTGACCTCTACATGCATGGGTAAACACACACACACACACACACACACACACACACACACAGAGAGAGAGAGAGAGAGAGAGAGAGAGAGAGAGAGAGAGAGAGAGAGAGAATTGAGGGGAGAATGAAAAGAAGGATGGAGAAAAGGAGAAACAGAGGGAAGGAAGCAAATACAGATTTCCTCTACTATTTTTTGTCTGAGTGACCTTGTTATGTAAGTCTTCTGAATCCAGTTCAAATGGTAATAATAATTCTTGTCTCACAACTTTGGTTCAAGTATATATAGCACTGAGCTCAGGGCCTGACACATGCTTGGCAATCAGTACTGCCACTGTGGCTTTGTGGGAGCCTAAGCAAGTTGGTTATCCTGACTTTAGAATCATCTGGTATGGTAGCTCCCAGCAAATGGCTGCCTTGTATTTTGGCTAGGTACAGCTTGCCATGCCTATGGTAGCTGAAACAGAACAGGGACTGATGGATAGACCTTAGGCTCTTATGAAAACTACCAGAGGGCTAGAGAGATAGCCTAGCGGTTAAGAGCACCGACTGCTCTTGCAGAGGACCCGGGTTTGATCCCCAGCACCCACATGGTGGCTAAGAACCATCTGTAACTCCAATTCCAGGAGAACTCCAGTTCCAGGGGAATCCGACACCCTCTTCTGACCTCCGCAGCATTGCATGACACGGGTGCACAAACCTACATGCAGACAGTACACTCATACACATACAAAAATAAATTTAAAAAAAATTTTAAGAAAACTACCAGAAGATGTTCCTTGGATTGCTTGTTTGTTTGTTTGTTTGTTCGTTTGTTTTTGAGACAGTACTGGCTGGCCTAGAACTCACTATGTAGACCAGGCTGGCTTTGAACTCAGAGAGATCGATCGTCTGCCTTTGCCTCCTGGGTGCTGGGATCAAAAGTGTGAGCCACCATGGCCAGCTTGATTGGCTTTTTTTTTTTGGTCTTTTTGAGACAGGGTCTCCCTGTAGCTCCAGCTGTCCTGGAACTCACTCTGTAGACCAGGCTGGCCTTGAACTCACAGAGATCCACCTGCCTCTGCCCCCTGAGTGCTGGGATTATGTGCATGCACCACCACGCCTGGCTTTGATTGGCATTTTTGAGACAGGGTTTCCTATAGCCCTGGTTGGCATCTAATTGTTCTGTAGCTGCTGAGGATGACCTTGAACTCCTGATCCTTTGACCTTCACTTCCCAATTGCTGAAATGCTAGTCATGAGCCACTATGCCCAGCTTCCTTTTATTGTTGTTGATGGGAATGCAGAGGAGATGAGATGGGGACACGTCAGTGGTAGGACTGGTGCTGTCCGGACTGTAGCTGTTGAGTCCATGGTGTGATTATCACCACAAAGGATTACAGAGCTGGAGGGGGCAGCTCAGGAATGCAGAGCCCTGAAGTGAAATCTCAGGTGGGGTCCTGACTATACAGACCTCTTGTTTCATATCTGGATGTTCTCCCATGAACAGGCGGCCAGCATTTTGGAGGCTGTCTTGGGACTCGGGGCTCTGTTTGGAATTTTCAAGTTCCAGTTGGCAAGGCAGCCCCACCAGTTTTTTGCAGAGGAGCAAAGCTGGAATAAGACAGTGAGATCACAGGGAATTCATCAGCATCCCAGATTCATGTTCTCTTTTCTAGGCCTTCTCCCCAACACCCATTTCAGCAGGTTTTTTTTTTTTTTCTTTTCTCTCTCTCTTAGAGTAGCTGAGGGGATCTGTCAAAGGCAGGCCAGAAACTTGCCTTTTCTGGTGTCTTCTAAAGACACACATTCAGCCCTTGCCAGATGGGAACCTGTCAGTTCTGCAGGCAGATAATTATCCTTGCAGCTGTGGGAGACCTTTCCATGAACGGAAATCCAGGCATTTACTGCAGCTGTGGCCCCAAAGCCACACCATGGAAGCAGCCCATGGCAAGCAGGCAGGAGTTACCTGAGCGTGTTCGCAGGACATGCTGCTGGTGGAGGTGGGAGGCTTGGGCTTAGGGTAGGCTACGGTTCCTCCTCCATGAAGTGGTGTGGAGCCTGCCGTGTCCACCTGGGAAGTCTTTTCCTAGAAGCCAACGTGAGCCAGGGCACTCTGGCTGAAGTGAGCCACCTCCTCTGTGGGGATCTCGAGCTCTAAAGTAGATTTTAGGAGGGACACATTGCTCCTCATTTGGAGGAAGAAAATCTAATCACCAGCTGGACAACAGTCAGAAATATTGCCTCAGAAAGCAATGAATGACTCATTTCTGGAAGTGTTCAAGCAATGGGTTACCTTTGAGGGGTACTATAGAGAGCAGACCAGACATGGGTGAAGATTTGTCTCCTATGCCCTTAATGGGTTCTTAGAGGGTAAAAACATGAACCCTGATTCCTCACAGGTCCAGGGTTTAAGTCCTGGTTCCACAAGTAGTTAGAAGAACACAGAATGTCTTTATCATTATTATTTTACTTATTTATTATTATTGTGCATGTGTGTGTGTGTGTGTGTGTGTGTGTATAGGGTGTGTGCACATGTGCAGGTCACAGGACAACCTTGTGGAGTCAGTTCTCTCTTTCCACCTTTATGTGGGGTCTAGGGATGGAATGCAGGTTGTAAGACTTGCTCAACAATTGCCTTTACCCTTCAGCCATCTCACCAGTGATTTTATTATTATTATCTTAATTTTATATTACATTTCAGGGGATGGTGCACACGCCATGCTGCACTTGTGGAAGTCAGAGGACAACTTTTGGGAGTTGGATCTCTCCTTCCACTCTGGGTCCCTGGGATCAACCCCAAGTCGTCAGGCTTAGCGAACAAGTGCCTTCACCCACTAAGCCATCTCTTTGCTCCTATTTTATTATTGTTATTATTATTTTAAATATTTTATTTTTTATTTTTTATTTAAAAAATTAAAAAAAAATCTTATGCCAGGCGTGGTGGTGCACACCTTTAATCCTAGCACTTGGGAGGCAGAGGCAGGCGGATCTTTGTGAGTTCAAGGCCAGCCTGGACTACAGAGTGAGTTCCAGGACAGCCAGAGCTACAGGGAGACCCTGTCTCAAAAAGACCAAAAAAAAAACTTATTTATTTTTGTATGTGTATGAATGTACTGTCTGCATGTAGGTTTATGCACCTGTGTCGTGCAGTGCTGTTGAGGTCAGGGGAGGGCATTGGACTCCCCTGGAACTGGAGTTAAAGATGGTTCTCAGCCGCCATATGGGTGCTGGGGATCGAACCCCGGTCCTCTGCAAGAGCAGTCGGTGCTCTTAACCACTTGGCCATCTCTCCAGCCCCATATTATTTTTGTTTTATGTTGCCTACATAAAATTGCCTACATGTGTAAGTATACCTGTGTGGTTCAATGCCTGAGGAGGAAAGAAGAGGGTTTCAGATTCCCAGGAACCGGAGTTACAGACAGTTGTTAGCTGCCATGTCAGTACTGGGAACTGAACCCAGGTCCTCTGCAAGAACAGACAGTGCTCTTAACTGCTGAACCACCTCTCTGGCTCCTATTTTATTATTTTTGAGGTAGGCTGTCACACTATAGTCCAGTCTGGCTTGGAACTCAAGGCAATTCTCCTGTCTCAGCCTCCCAAGTGCAAGGATTACAGGCACCCATCACCATGTCTGTTTATGTTTTTGTTTTGTTTTAGTTCGGTTTAGTTTTTGGTTTTTTTGAGACAGGGTCTCAAGGAGCCCACAAAAGCCTTAAATTCAATATGCAGCTGAGGCTGACCTTGAACTCTTCATCCTGCTTTTATCTCTGGAGCGCTGGGATGACAGGCATGGTCCACCAGCTTGGCTGGCAATCCCATTTAAAAAAATAGTTAAATGTGTGTTGCATGAGTACACACCACATGTGTGTGGGTGCCCATAAGGGCCAGAAGGGGGCTTCTGGGGCTGGAGTTACAGGCTGTGAGCTGCCTAATCCGGATACTGGGAACTGAACCTGAGTCCTCTAGAAGAGCAGCAAGTGCTTTTGTTTTGGTCTTTTCCAGACAGGGTCTCCCTGTAGCCCCCGCTGTCCTCACTCTGTAGACCAGGCTGGCCTTGAACTCCCAAAGATCTGCCTGCCTCTGCCTCCCAAGTGCTAGGATTAAAGGCGTGAGCCACCACGCCTGGCTCCAGCAAGTGCTTTTAACTGATGAGCTATCTCTCCAGCCTCTGTCAAAGTCTTTAAGAAGTTGCATAGCACGGGGTGTGGTGGTGAACACCTTTAGTCCCAGTACTTGGGAAGCAGAGGCAGGCGGATCTCTGTGAGTTCAAGAGAAGCATGGTCTACATAGTGAGTTCCAAGCAAACTGGAGCTACAGGGAGACTCTGTCTCAAAAAAAAATTTTCATAGCATGTGGTAGGCACTAGTTTGACCCTCAGCACTGCCAACTTTACCAAAAGTAGGATGCAGGGCCTGGAAGATGGCTCAGCAGGTAAAGATGCCTGCCTGTCACCAAGAAGGAAGACTGGAGTTCAATCCCGGTGACTCGTACATATGGTGAACAGAGAGAGCCAACTCCTGTTAAGTTGTTCTCTAACCTCCACATGTATGCCGTGGCACATGTGCCCTCACACAGACACAAAATAAAGTTAAAAAGCATGGAACGTGGTGGCAAGTGTCTTTAATCTGGGAGGCAGAGGCAGAGGCAGAGGCAGGGGGATCTCTGTAAGTTCAAAGCCAGACTATCTACATAGTGAGTTTCAGGCCAACTGGGGTACAAGAAAACCCTGTCTCAAATAAAACAATATAAAACAGAAAACAAAACAAAACAACAACAATATAATTAAAGAAAACAAAAGCAGGATGCTAATTCCTACCCCACCAACTTCAAAAGCCCTGGGATGGAATGAAATACTGTATTGAGGAAGTGCTTAGAAAACTAAGTTCACCTGGCATGGTGGCGCACGCCTTTAATCCCAGGACTTGGGAGGTAGAGGCAGGTGGATCTCTATAAGTTCAAGACCAGCCTGGTCTACATAGTGAGTTCCAAGCCAGCTGGGATTACAGGAAGTCCCTGTCCCCAAAAGACAAAAAGTAAATAAAATAAAGTAAAAATAGAAATAAGTTCTGTCAACACAAAGGATGATTGTATTTACATTGACTTCTGCGTGCTTGGACTTGGGCGCTGGGAGGGGCAGCTGGGGGGTTCTCATGTCCCCACCTGGTCACAGGCTCCTCTCTTTAAGACTTGAAGATATGAAAGTGTTTCGAGAGCTGTAAAGCCTACAGAGCAGCCCTTTGATCAAGCGCGGAGGTGGAGACGGGTGGGGGTAGCAGCTTTGCCAGTGATGAGCTCTGACGGGAGTGTGGGAAGCTAGCGCGCTGGAAACCTGCGTTCAGCCAGGTTCTTGTAATTGCTGGTTGTCAAATCCACACCGCTGGGTAAAAAGAAGGCAGAAGATGGAAGTAAAGACAGGTGGGGTGGATCTTCCTTCAGCCATCAGAGGCAAGTAGGAGGACTGGGAGGAACCTTGGGTGCCCTGTGGAACATTCCTGATTTTCTGAGACCTGGAGGCCTCAGGGCCCTCTCGGTAGCTTTTGGGGGGGCTTAATTCTAACTGCCGACAGGACAAGGCCTCCACCTCCCATGCTCCTTTGGTATCTTGTTTCACAGCAAGAGGTCCTCCCCAGAAACTGGGGACCTGGGGTCTGTGAAGGGATTTGTTGCTGGTTTCCACGGTGCCCTTGCTGTGGTGCTCTGCCTTTTCTCACTCTGTGCTGTTTCTCTGTGAGGCACGTTGCCTATGAGTCATATATTTGGGTACCAGGGACTGAGACTTTATTTTCTGCCAAAGACCCAGAAAACTGGCAGACCCAGGCCTGAGGCCTTTATGTGCGGCCAATGCTCCCTTGTCCCTCTGCTGGGAGCTGCCAGGGATATCAACCTCCTATGCACCTGAAGGAGAGGAGATAGGCAAGGGGAGAGGAAGATCCTAAGTCTGGGTTTCTGCATCTGTCTAGGGAGAAGACGTCTCTCTGCAGCCAGGCACCAGGCCTGTGGCTCACAGCTCATCCAGACTTGGTGCTGGTAAGAAAACCTCACCCGAGCTGGCTGTGGCCTTCCTTCCACCACCCTGAAACAGCATGAAGGATTTCCAGCTTGTTTCTTCCCATTGTAACATCCATGGGGACTGCTCAGGCTAGCCCAGCTGCGGGCCTCTTGCTCCACATGCATCTGTTCACCATGAGCACCAAGGCACCTGCTATATGTCAAGAATTAAGTCCTATGTCAGTTGAATCTCTTTGCTTCTTTGTTTTATTTTAGTTATTAAGTGCTGATGGGGATCAAACCCAGAGCTTCACATCTTAGGTAAGTCACTGAGCTATATCACCAGCCTTAGTCAAATCTATCTCTAAAAAGGATTTTCAATGATTGATGTAATTAAAGTCTAAAATAAAAGAGAAAATAATCAGCCCAGTACCTTGCCTGATTTACGTACAAAACAGACAGCCTAGGGCTGGAGAGATAGCCTAGCGGTTAAGAGCACCCACTGCTCTTGCAGAGGACCCAGGTTCGATCCCCAGCACCCACATGGCGCTGAGAACCACCTGTAACTCCAATTCCAGGAGAACTCCAGTTCCAGGGGAATCCAAGACCCTCTTCTGACCTCTGTGGCATTGCACAACACGGGTGCACAAACCTACATGCAGACAGTACATTCATACACATACAAAAAAAAAAGTTACTAAAAAAAAAAACAGACAGCCTGGGTACTGGATCCTTCCTCCAGCAGGAATCACAAAAAAAGAAGTTTCCAGGCTTTAATTTCAGCAGGATGAATCCTGATATGCATGTATGTGTGTGTCTCTGTGTATGTGTGTCTGTGTGCTTTTTCACATGTCAGTATGTGGCCCAGGTTAGCCTCAAACTCATGACTCTCCTGCTTTAACCTTCTGAGGATTACAGGTATGTTATGAAAATGTATACAGGAAACTAAGAATGATTGATGTCTCTACTGTTCTGCCCCTGGCTGGATGGAGGTATCTGCCCTCATCCTAGGTCAGCAGATGACATTCTAACAGGAAGATGTGGGCAGCCAGCCCAGCAGAGCTCCTTCTTCTGGGAGAGGTGGCAGGGAGCAACAGAAAATCCCTTCTCGGCCCTGGACCAGAGAGTGCAATGCAGCCAGCCATTAACAAATAATGGTTGCTGCATGGTTTCTAAACACTGAGGCATGATGTTTAACTCTCTGAGAACCTGGATGAGGCAGGTGCTCTCATCTCATCACTTCCAGTTAACTGATGCTGAAAGTAGGGCAGAGGCTGCGTCACATACCTAAGGTGGTGTGCAGTGTCACCAGGATTTAACTCAGATCTGCTGGCTTCAAAGGCCAAGGGCTCTCCTAGCACTCCGCTTTGATCCCAGTCCTCAGGGCTTTCCCACTTTCTCTGTGGTCTTGGGCAAATCACTTTTGTCCTTTTTTTTTTTTTTTGTCCTTTTCGAGACAGGGTCTCCCTGTAGTCCCAGCTGTCCTGGAACTCACTCTGTAGACCAGGCTGGCCTTGAACTCACAAAGATCCACCTGCCTCTGCCTCCCAAGTGCTAGGATTAAAGGCGTGCTCCACCACGCCCGGCTTCACTTTTGTCCTTAATCAAGATTTGGTTTCCCCTATATAAAGCTACAAGATTAGGAAGACTGGATGAGAGGGCCATTCTACAGACTGGAAAATATAAAGGGTCTCCCTGTAGTCCCAGCTGGCCTGGAGCTCACTATGTAGACCAGGCTGGCCTTGAACTCACAGAGATCTGCCTGCCTCTGCCTCCCAGAGTGCTGGGATTAAAGGTGTGAACTACCACACCTGGGCTTTTTTTTTGTGTGTGTCTTAAAGTCCCAGTCTTAAAAAAAAACAAAGAACTGATTGAAACAGTGAACTTCTGCTCAAAACAGTCAACTTCCTCATGGAGAATATTGAGAAAGACTGAGAAAGAGACGAAAAGCATGTTTGGCAGAATGCATGAGCTCTGGCGGGGTGGGGGAATAGGCAGGAACACCGGTCTAGATTTGTTAAAAAAAGGGCTGGAGAGATGGCCTAGCGGTTAAGAGCGCCGACCGCTCTTGCAGAGGACCCGGGTTCGATCCCCAGCACCCACATGGTGGCCGAGAGCCGTCTGAAACTCCAATTCTTGGAGAACTCCAGTTCCAGGGGAATCCAAAACCCTCTTCTGACCTCAGAGGCATTGCACAACACGGGTGCACAGACTTGCATGCAGACAATACATTCATACACATATGGAAATAAATAAAATAAAAAAAATTTTAAAAAAAAAAAAGATTTGTTAAAAAAATAAAAATAAATTTATGTGAAAAAAAAAAAAGTCCCAGTCTTTATGTAGCCCAAAGGATGAAAGGCGTTTATTCTTAGAGGGCTAGAGCCTTGCCACATGGGGTTTACCCGGAGATTGGGCCTCAAGATTTAAAACTTCTTGAATCTGAGGCATATTCTACTACCTGGCTGGGAAGTGAAGCTTCTACGGAAAAAGGGTCCATGGGCCCCTTGACTGAGAAGGTTGATGGTGTTGAGGGGTGTGAGGAGACACTGGCCTCAGGATCCAAAGTTGACAACCTAAGGCCAACTGACTTCGAGTTGTCATGCCGTTGCTGCTGATGTAGCTGGACACCTTGATTAAATTCCCACCACACCCACCATTGGGCTCTCAGAGGGTAGAAGTGATTAGACATGGGGTTGGAGAGATGGCTCAGTGGTTAAGAGCACCGACTGCAGACCCAGGTTCCATTCCCAGCACCCACATGGCGGCTGAGAACCGTGTTTAACTCCAGTTCCAGGGGACTCTGACACCCTCTTCTGACCTCTGCAGCATTGCAGGACACAGGTGCACCAACCTACATGCAGACAGTACAGTCATACACATTAAAAAAATAAAAACCAAAAAACAAATCTTTTATAAAAACATAAAGAACATTAAAAAATAAAGAACATTTCAAAAACCTTTATTGTGTGTATGTGTGTGCAAGTGCATGGGTGCCACAGTGTGTGTGTGGAGGTTAGAGAATAATTTCGTGAACTCGGCTCTGACTTTCCACTCTTACATGGGTTCTGGGGATCAAACTCAAGTTATCAAGCTTGGTAACAAATGTCTTTACTCAGGGAGCCACCTCAAGAGACCACTGTTGTTGTTTTGTTGTTATTGTTGTCGTTTTATTCCAATAGTCATATATAGGATTTTGGTAAGGTTTGACGTTACTTTCTTTAAAAGGTTGTGAAGGAATCTAAATGAGATCACAAGGTGGTTCCTGAGGAGAAGGATTACAATTGATAAGATCCCAGGATGCAGGAAGGTAGGATATCTTTACTGCAATGTTAACAATCTTGTTTGAGATTCTCAGGTGATGTCTGGAAAAAGGAATGAGACTTTACCCAAGGACATATACATTCAAGCCTTGAGCTTGGTTCATTGTTACTTTAGCATAAAATATCTATATATGAAAAGAGAATTAACTCTGTCAGCAACTGACAGGAAATGCTAGAATTCTCGCTTCTTAGTTGGTGAGAGGCTTCAAGCAGACTCCAGGGTGAAGGGCTATTCTTTCTCTTCTGGCACCCATAATTTCCATATCTTTCTTTTTTAATATTTTATTATTTTTATTTTATGTGTGTGAGTGTATTGCCTGCATGTGTGTAAATGCACCCATGTTGTGCAATGCCCCAGGAGGCCAGAAGGTGTCAGATCCTCTAGAATTGGAGTTGTTAGCTGCCATGTGGGTGGTGGGAATTGAACCCAGGTCCTCTGCAGGAACGTCCAGTATGCTCAACTGCTGAGCCATCTCTCCAGCCCCAGTTACCATATCTTTTTTTTTTTTTTTTTTGGTCTTTTTGAGACAGGGTCTCTCCCTGTAGTCCCAGCTGGCCTGAACTCACTTTGTAGACCAGGCTGGCCTTGAACTCACAGATCCACCTGCCTCTGTCTCCCAAGTGCTGGGATTAAAGGCGTGCGCCACCACGCTGGGCTCCGTAGCTTTCTATTCTGCCTCACACTGTTGTCTGTAAACTTCACTGTTGCCCAGTATTATTCATTTTGATTCTCCTGGGGTGAGAGAGGGCTGAGCGCAACTGGAAAAGTTTTTCTTCGTCCATGGCAGGCTTTGGGAAGGAGACCCAGGGAGCAGAGTGGGGCGTCAGCAGCTCTGGAGCCCTTAGGGGAGATGCAGGTCCTGGTGGAAGCCCTTTGTCCTTGAGGAGGTGCCCTTTGAGTTTCTAACATTCCTTGGGAGGATGGAGTCCAGGCAGAGGTGGGTAGATAGCAGTATGTCTGTGAGTGAATTCAAATCGTGACTACACCTAGAGTATGCAGCTCTTTGGAGCATGTGCAGAAGGACCTCGGGACCTGAAGAAAACAAAATGAAAATAGAATCAAAATGGAAAACTGCTGAGCCATGCTGACAACCCAGGCCTGTATTCAGGCACCTCGCTTTCAGTTTTTCCAGTTTTGTGGAAAATAGTGGGCATCATCTACCTATTCCTTGGGACCGGTATAAAATTTTTCAATGAACACCAAAAAAAACCCCCCAAAAAACCCAGTCCCACCTCAAAGAATTTCCCTTTGGTTTTAGCAGTTTAAGCAAAGTCTCCCCCTTCCCCTCTCCCCATATTCACAGCATTCCCCAAAGCTGAGTAGCATGGCTTGCTCATCCAAAGTGCTTTCTTCTTGTGGGCACATTGCTGGAGACGGGCTCAAGGAGATGAGGGAGTTGGCAACAGTTAGGAATCTACAAATCCATGGGGTGGTGTAAAGAAATTGATAAGCTTACAGCTTCAGGAGCCAAGTGTGAAGACAGGAAGCCATGGCTGTGCATCTCAGTGAGGATCTCCATGGGCCAGAAGGATTCTGTCAGAACCCACAGTCTGTTTCTGTGTTCACTGCAGCCATGTGGTTCTGGCACCGTCCTCAGCTACACAGAGAATACTCTCAAATGGGGTTGCGAAGACCTGGGTGTGAGGATTGTCTCTTACTAGCTCTGTGACCTAGGATGAGTCACTTGCTCAGTGGCACAATGACTACAGATCAAATGAATAAATAAACGCCTCTCTGACCCTCAGTCCTTCATCTGGGTAACAGGGAAAAGATGCCTACCCAGTAGGCTGTGATCCTATAGGAAGAATTGCTTCCCATTAACACTGCCCCCTGCCCACCGTGGCTACTCAAATGCATTCTGACTCAGTGGGTCTGGGGTGGATAGACCTGAGTCTTACTTTTTTTTTTTTTTGGTATTTTTGAGACGGTCTCCCTTTAGTCCCAGCTGTCCTGGAACTCACTGTGTAGACCAGGCTGGCCTTGAACTCACAGAGATCCGCCTATCTCTGCCTCCCAAGTGTTGGGATTAAAGGTGTGTGCCACCACGCCTGAGTCTTGTTTTTCCAACAACCCCAGGGGACGCTTGCACTGTCTAGATGTACGTGGACCAATAAGAATGTTGACTGTAGCCCTCGAGTGCCTGACATTGTTAACATTATTTCTTCAGTCAATGGGGTGAGAGAGTGCCGAGGATAATGTCTTCAAGTGCCCCTGACCAAGGATCCGTCTGGGAAACAGGACTTTCAGAGTTAGAATTAAGAGAGTCCTTGACCAATTAGGACAATGTGGTCACCCTGCCAAGATGGTACAAGAGAAAGGTATGATTTGGTTCAGATTCCTGTGTGAACTGAAGACAAGTAGGTGAGGATATCTGCTAAGGCCCCTCCTTGGATGGACTAGACATGCCCCTTATACTTCACTGAGGTGGAAATAGGCCTAGAAAAATTCAGGCCTGTGTCATATAGCTTCTCAAGGACACTAGTGAGGCCAAAGCTCCCACCTTCTGATTCCGTACAGTTCGGCACCTTCTCTGTCAGTCTCTGTCGCTTTTCCCAGCACGTTCCTCTTCACTTGGTGATTGTACCATGTTTATTTATACACTGGCTTGCTTGGAGCCTGAAATTTGGCATCAGTGGTTTTGGCTATGAAAAGTTCAAATTTTTCTTCTGTTTGTTTTGGTTTGCTAAGCCATGTTTTGTGAGAAAAAAAAATCACAAAGGAATAAAAACACAAGGCTGCTAAAGTTGTTCAAATGCAGAGCATCCAGAACTGTGACAGCATCAAGTCACTCAGGTTTATTTTGTATCTCTAGGCAGTAGGTTAAAAATGGATGAGGTTGCTGGGCGTGGTGGTCCTGCCTTTAATCTCAGTATTTGGGAAGCAGGGACAGGTGGAGCTCTGTAAGTTTGAGGTCTGCCTGGTCTACAGAGAGAGGTCCAGGCTAGCTGGGGCTACAGAGAAATAGTCTCAAAAACAACAAAAACAACAGGAGTTGAAAAGTTGGCTCAGTGGTTAAGAGCACTGGCTGCTCTTGCAGAAGACCTGGGTTCTATTCCTAGCACCTAGATGGCAGCTAACAACCATGTGTAACTCCAGTTCCAGGGGAATCCGACACCCAGTGCTGACCTCCACAGGTACACTTACATGCATGCAGACAATACACTCATACATATAAAATTTTTTAAAATTTTTATTTATTTTTTATGTGTATGAGTATACTATCTGCATGTAGGTTTGTGCACCCATCTCGTGCAATGCCGCGGAGGTCAGAAGAGGGTGTTGGATTCCCCTGGAACTGGAGTTAAGGATGGTTCTCAGTCACCATGTGGGTGCTGGGGATTAAACCCGGGTCCTCTGCAAGAGCAGTCGGCGCTCTTAACCGCTAGGCCATCTTTACAGCCCATAAAAATTTTAAACTGAACAACAAGAACAAATGCATGAGGTTCGCTTCCAGGGATTTCCAAACTCAATAGAAGTCAATAGCTCAGGTTTCTTCTAGATGCTTCTCTTGGAGCTGGGCAGGAGTGTGGAAAAGTATATTTGCTGGACCAGTAGCTAGAGGTTATTCCTTCACTGTCAACCACAGGGCCAGAATGTAGATGCTAGAGAGGGGCAGGTGTGAGACTAAGGTGTGAGCACCCCACATCCTTTGTACCATGCTTTGCATGAAGCTGAGGTCATAAAAGATGGCTTCTTTTTATTCTAACATTCAAAATTGAGAGACACGAATACACTGTGTGTAAGGTGGCAAGGAATACTTAGAACCCAGATATTTCTCAGGTAGGTTCGTAGAGAAAGACAGTGTTTGAGTCTGTGATGTTAATTCTTCTGTTGTGGGTTCCCATGGCCAGGAATCTGGGCATAGCCCCTGAGTGCTACTCCATGCTAGCTGAGTCTGTCCCCATGTCCAGGAAGAGTCCCAGCCCTGCCCATACCCAGATTAATGATCAGTGCAAGTGGTGAACGTCAGCTTTTGGCTGGCTGGCAGCTTTTGCCATTGTCTTAACAAATCAAGCTAACAACTGAGGACACCTATAGCCTTGTCCAGCATATTATTATTCATTTTTGTATTTTAAAATTATTATATATTTTTATGTATATGAGTGTTATGCCTCCATCTATGTAATTACACCCATGTTGTGCACTGCTCACAGAAGACAGAAGAAGGTGTCAGATCCCCTGGAACTGGAGTTACAGATGGTTGTTAGTTACCATGTGGGTGCTGGGATTTGAACACAGGTCTTCTGTAGCCAAGAACAGCCGAGTGTTCTAAGCACTGAGCCATCTCTCCAGTCCCTATACGTTTTTATTTTAATGTGTATGAGTGTTTTGCCTACATGTATGTAGGTTTACCCATGGGTTCAATACCTGTGATCAGAAGAGATCAGATCCCCTTGAACTGGAGCTATGGGTGGTTGTTAGTCACCATGTGTAGTACTGGGAACCAAACCTGGGTGCTCTGAAAGAGCAGCCAGTGCTCTTAACTGCTGAGCCATTTCTCAAGCTCCGTTTTTGTGGGGTTTTATTGTTTTTGTTTCTGATTTTCTGATTTTTATTTTTATTTTATGTGTATGAGTGTTATGCCTGCATATACACATGTACCTGTGTCATGCAGTGCCTGCAGAGCACAGAAGAGGGCATTGGATCCCTGGAACTGGAGTTATGGACAGTTATTAACTGCCATGTGGGTACTGGGATTCAAACCTGGGTCTTCTCCAAGAGTAGCCAGTAGCTAGCACTCTTAACCATTGAGGCCTATCTCTAGACCCCTATTTTTTTTGTTTATTTTTTTTTTTTTTTGAGACAGGGTCTTAAGTAGCCCAGTCTGGCCTAAGATTTGATATGTAACTGAGGGTGATTTTGAACTCCAAACCTCCTACTTTCACCTTCAAAGTACTTGTCCAGGGGCTGGAGAGATGGCTCAGTGGTTAAGAGCACTGACTGCTCTTGCAGCGGAACCCGAGTTCAATTCCTAGCACCCACATGGAGGCTAAGAACCAGTTTAGGCAGTTTAGTGCGTGCCTTTAATCCCAGCACTTGGGAGACAGAGGTAGGCAGATCTCTGTGAGTTCAAGGCCAGCCTGGTCTACATAGCAAGCTCCAGGCCAGCTGGGATGAAAAGGAGACCCTGTCACACACACAAAAAAGTACTTGTCCTATGTTGGGGGGGTATTGTTGTTTTTTGTGTTTTTGAGACAAGGGTCTCCCTGTACCCCAGATGGCCTGGAACTCACTATGTAGAACAGGCTGGCCTTGAACTCACAGAGATCTGCCTTCCTCTGCCTTGTGAGTACTGGGATTAGAGGTGTGTACCACCATGCCTGTAAATAGTTTGTTTTTTTTTTTTTTGAGTGCTGGGGTGCTGGGATTATTAAAGGCATGCCCCACCATGCCCACTCTGTAAAGTTTGTTTTTTGGGGGGTTTTTTTGGTCTTTTTGAGACGGGGTCTCCCTGTAGCTCTGGCTGTCCTGGAACTCACTCTGTAGACCAGGCTGGCCTTGAACTCACAGAGATCCGCCTGCCTCTGCCTCCCAAGTGCTAAGATTAAAGGCATGCGCCACCAGACCCAGCCAACAGTTTTTTAAATTGGTGCATCTACCAGGCTTCTGTGAGGCTTCTGTGTCATTGAATTCTTCTCTCTCTCTCTCTCTCTCTCTCTCTCTCTCTCTCTCTCTC
>VZQC01013897.1:838198-897181 GCA_009823505.1 Rhizomys pruinosus
TTTTTTTTTTTTTTTACTTTTTGAGACAGGGTCTCCCTGTAGCCCTAGCTGTCCTGGAACTCACACTGTAGACCAGGCTGGCCTTGAACTCACAAAGATCCGCCTGCCTCTGTCTCCTAAGTGCTAGGATTAAAGGCGTGCACCACCACGCCCAGCTAAGCATGGCACTTTTTTTTTTTTATAATTTTCTATTTTATTTAATATTCTTTTTTTCAAAGCCAATTTTTTTTAAATTTATTTTTGTATGTGTATGAATGTACTGTCTGCATGTAGGTCTGTGCACCTGTGTCGTGCAATGCCTCGGAGGTCAGAAGAGGGTGTCGGATTCCCCTGGAAATGGGAGTTCTCCTGGAATTGGAGTTTCAGACGGCTCTCGGCCACCATGTGGGTGCTGGGGATCGAACCCGGGTCCTCCGTAAGAGCGGTCGGCGCTCTTAACCGCTAGGCCATCTCTCCAGCCCCGCAGACAGTACACTTATACACATTAAAAAAAACAAACAAACTAGGAAGCTTCAACCTTATGAAATTAGATTGGGAAGTTTTCCCTAAGGGATGGTATCAAGACTCTCTCTCCTTTTTTTTTTTTTTTTTGTCTTTTTGAGACAGGGTCTCCCTGTAGCTCTGGCTGTGGCTGTCCTGGAACTCACTGCGTAGACCAGGCTGGCCTTGAACTCACAGAGATCCGCCTGCCTCTGCCTCCCAAGTGCTAGGATTAAAAGCGTGTGCCACCATGCCCAGCCTCCAAGACTCTCTCTTATAAGACCTTTGGGGCTACAGGAGCTCACTAGGAGTCAGGTAAAAGTCAGGGCCATGCTTTCTACCAGATTCCTCACTGTAAACCCCCAGCCACTAAAAACCCTGTGTCCTGGTTGGCCCAGAGCTCTCTATGTAAACCAGGCTGGCCTTGAACTTGCAGCAATCCTCCTGCTTCTGCCTTCCACGTGTTGAGACTGAAAGTGTACACCACCATGCCTGGCATTCTTTAGAAGTCAGGTTTGGAAGGAACATATTTTATCCCCCACTGTGGGGTTTGCAGAACTCAGAGCTAAATGCTTCAGCAGTAGAGTGGAGACCCAGGACTGTGGAAGAAAGTGACGGAGTGAGCCACAGACCCTGAACTGATCTGGGAGGCTCTGGAAAGCCTTCTTAGGACCTGCTGACCTCTGTAGACATCGAAAACTTCCCAGTCTAGTTTCATAAAGTTGAAGCTTCCTGTTTTGTGACGGATTTTTACAGACCACCCCCACCCTCTTCCAGGGTAACCACAGCCACCATGTAGAGAAGGCACTGTCAGCCACCTCAATATGCCTGCGGGGTGGAAAGGCCTGCAAGTCTGGCTGACAGTGCACAGTAGATGCTCTCCCTTGCTTTGCTAAACTGTCACCCATGCCCACACCGGGAAAGGTGGCCCAAGACCTGTGTCTTCATTTATTCACTCATTTGAAGCAACTCACTCACCCTCATCGTCGATAACCCTTGGGGTCAGACTAGCAGACCTATACAGAAGCACTTATTTGGTCAGGGAAGAAGCCTGTGGTGATTGGAGACCATTGGTAACTCAGTGAGATGCTTGGCTATCTTTTTGGAAGCTTGAGTCT
Source organism: Rhizomys pruinosus (assembly GCA_009823505.1). Classification (NCBI taxonomy): domain Eukaryota; kingdom Metazoa; phylum Chordata; class Mammalia; order Rodentia; family Spalacidae; genus Rhizomys; species Rhizomys pruinosus. The sequence continues at coordinate 839,797 of VZQC01013897.1, forward strand.
CAGTGTTTTGTTTTAAGAAAACAAGACTGCTGGGCATGGTTGGTGCTTGCCTTTAATCGTAGCACTTGGGAGGTAGAGGCAAGTGGATCTCTGTGAGTTCAAGGCCAGCCTGGTCTACATAGCAAGTTCCAGGAGAGTTGAGGCTACAGGAAGACCCTGTCTCAAAAAAGACCAAAAAAAAAGAAAAAAAAATCCAAGACTGTTAACAGAAGCCTCTCAGAGACACAACTTTAGTTCTTTTTGCTGTAAACAAACAGGCCCGTTTTGCTGCAAAATGGCTCTACCTCCTCTCCCCAGTGAAATCCCAGGACTCAGCCAGGCTGGGTCCACTCAAGCCAATACATCCTGACTTCGTTTCTCCATCTGCAAAGTGCCTGTACCTCCCTGCCCCTTTCTCTATCTCAAGAATTCAGAATGGTTGGCCATGTTCCAGGTGGGAGGTATGCTGGAGCTTGGGAGAGGGACAGATGTGCAGTCCGTTGTGCAGGGTCATGGCTGGAGTTTCCCTGCTGGCTACCTCAGACCCAGTGGTCCCTGACACCTTGTAGTTGGTCACAGGCAAAGACCACCAGAAGGGCTGGCTATGCAGGTTGCAGAGATGGCTGTCTTCTCAAACCTGCAGAGCACTCTATGCTGGTCACTGTCACCCTCTCAGGTCCCTCCTGCAGAGCTGTCCCCAAGGCCTTCTCTCTGTTGGTTTAGGAAGCAGAGCAGACAGCTGGCATATTTCCAACTGCGCCTGGCATCAGGGTCCCAGCTTGGATCAGCCGTGCAGCGGCTGGAAAGACGACAGTCAGGGCTCTGGGTGTGTCTGGGTATCTGCAGACAGCACTCCCTCCTCCCTTTGACCCACCCCATGCTCAGACTTGTCCTTTCCAATACTTCCTTACAAAAGGAGCAATGAGGTGGAGACTGTGACTTAACATTTATTTGCTGCTGATCAGTCTTATTTGGAATGAGGGTGAGCTCTAGATTTTCATTTTCACCGCCCTTCAGAAGCAGTCTCAGTTCATCACTGGGATAGAAGGCTCTTAAAACCAAGCTAAGTATGGAAACCTCAACTCCCTGACCTCCGAAGCTGCTTGCAGAGCTGGGGAGATGGAGGCCGATTTCCAGGTCAAGGTCTTGTGTAGAAAGTCCCTCCCTCCCACGCCACGTTCTCTGTGCCTACCTTCCTGGCAGCTCTGTGTTTCAACAGGATGCCACTGAAGCTCCCTGTTTGTGTGGAGGGGGTCTCTCAAGGAAACCTCTAGTTTGTCCCCATTTTGTCTGTAATGTCTATAAAAATCCCCACCCAGGTCAGCCAAGGAAAAATACGAACCAGACAACGGATGCCTTTGGAGGAGCCTACCGGCACTGACATGAGAACAAGCCAGTGAGAAAATGGGCACCAGACAGGTGCAGAGCAAGCAGCTCCACAAATTACTGGAGCTGAGCAAGACCAGCTTGCAAGATGGAGGCTGAGTGGCAGGGCGTGGTGCAGACTGGGCTGCAGGCTGCAGCGCTCAGAGGCAGGCCCGCGTCATCTCTGCAGAAAAGATGAGGCAAAGGGACTGAGGCTAGAAAATGCAAATTTTAGCGGGGCATGGTGGCGCACGCCTTTAATCCTAGCACTCAGGAGGCAGAGGCAGGCGGATCTTTGTGAGTTCAAGGCCAGCCTGGTCTACAGAGTGAGTTCCAGGACAGCTGGGGCTACAGGGAGACCCTGTCTCGAAAAGCCCCCCCCCCCGAAAATGCAAATTTCCCCAAGCTTCTTTCTCTCTGCTCATTCAGCCTCTGTCTCACTGTAGGTCTGAAAGCTCAGATGGTGGGAACTCCTTCTTGAGGCTTCCAGAGCCCCAGGGGCCGGGGCCAAGTAGTCCACAGCCGTGAGCACCAGCTCTGGAGTCTATGGACCCTGGAACACGGCTGCCCCAGACCTGACATTTAGTTAACTTGTGTCCCACACAGGGGTTTTGGGTAACCAGGAACAAGACACAAGGCCATCTCCAGGGGCAAGGGGCTCTGCGCCCGGGGTCTGCTCCGGCTTCAGATCCAGAAGAGGAAACTCCTCTCATCAAAATGGCACTATGAAGATACTGTTCCTTTAAGAAACCCTCACCATTGTTTTCTTGTACCCCATTTTATCTGGGGTGTGTAAGGACTGAACTATGGTTCTGGCACCATAAGCTGTTGTCTCATCTTCCTGGCCCAGGGCCAGCTCAGCGACAGCCAGGAAAAGTCACTTCTGTTTGCTGTGACCCGTCTTTCTTGCAGTCCCCAGGTCTCACTGCATGGTGCTCTCAGCACTGCTCGGCCTCCATGAAGCCCTCCTTCTCATGGCCCGAGGGCTCAACCTCTGTGTAAGTGGAGTGGTTGGGGTGGTTGCGGAACTTCATGGCTGGCCAGTGGTGAGGTCTCCGCTGCAGGGGCAGAGAAGCAAAGTCAGAGGGTGTGACCCGCTCAGAGAACCCCCCTGAGGGGTTGCACCGAGACTCTCTTATAAGGCCTTTGGGGCTACAGGAGCTCGCTAGGAGTCAGGTGAAAGTCAGGGCCACAGTCTTCACCAGATTCCTCACTGTAAACCCCCAGCCACTAAAAACCCTGTGTCCTGGTTGGCCCAGAGCTCTCTATGTAAACCAGGCTGGCCTTGAACTTGCAGCAATCCTCCTGCTCTGCCTCCCAAGTGTTGAGACTGAAGGTGTACACCACTATGCCTGGCATTCTTTAGAAGTCAGATTTGGAAGGAACATATTTTATCCCCCACTGTGGGGTTTGCAGAACTCAGAGCTAAATGCTTCAGCAGTAGAGTGGAGACCCAGGACTGTGGAAGTAAGTGACAGAGTGAGCCACAGACCCTGAACTGATCTGGGAGGCTCTGGAAATGCCAAGGTAGCCCTCCAGATGGCACAGGATTTGCATCAGAGTCAGCAGGAAATTTACTGAACTGCTGATTCCTGGGCCTACCTTGAACCCACCCCAGTGGACTCCTTGTGGCCTAGGGACCTGCAGTTAGTTCCCTGTTGATACCTACATAGGCTAAGAATGTAGAACAACTGGCAAGGCCCTGTCAGTCATTTATTATTATTATTGTTATTATTTTAAACATCTTTTTTTTTTGGTCTTTTCGAGACAGGGTCTCCCTGTAGCCCCAGCTGTCCTCGAACTCACTCTGTAGACCAGGCAGGCCTTGAACTCACAAAGATCCACCTGCCTCTGCCTCCCAAGTGCTAGGATTAAAGGTGTGCACCACCATGCCCGGCTTAAACATCTTTTTTTTTTTTAATTTTTTAAATTTGTTTTTGTATGTGTATGATTGTACTGTCTGCATATAGGTCTGTGCACCCGTGTCGTGCAATGCCACAGAGGTCAGAAGAGGGTGTTGGATTCCCCTGGAACTGGAGTTAAAGACGGTTTTCCGCCATCATGTGGGTGCTAGGGATCGAACCCGAGTCCTCTGCAAGAGCACTCGGTACTCTTAACCGCTAGGCCATCTCTCCAGCCCCATGCCCAGCTTAAACATCTTTTTAAGAAATTTTTTTGTCTATTTTTTTTTTTATGTGTATGAGTGTACTGTCTGCATGTAGGTTGGTACACCTGTGTTGTGTAATGCTGCAGAGGTCAGAAGAGGGCGTCAGATTCCCCTGAAACTGGAATTAAAGACGGTTCTTAGCCGCCATGTGGGTGCTGGGAATTGAACCCAGGTCCTCTACAAGAGCAGTTGGTGCTCTTTTTAAAAAAAATTTTATTTATTTTTTATGTGTATGAATGCACTATCTGCATGTAAGTTTGTGCACCCGTATGATGTGTCATGCAATGCTGCGGAGGTCAGAAGAGGGTGTCAGATTCCCCTGGAACTGGAGTTCTCCTGGAATTGGAGTTGCAGACCGTTCTCAGCTGCCATGTGGGTGCTGGGGACCGAACCCGGGTCCTCTGCAAGAGCAGTCGTCACTCTTAACCACTAGGCCATCTCTCCAGCCCCATGAGCAGTTGGTGCTCTTAACTGCTGAGCCATCTCTCCAGCCCCTGACCCTGTCAGTCATTTAAAAAAGCCAAGGGAACCATACAGGCCACTGGGTAATGAGGTCAGTGGGCTTGTGATCCAGGAGACACTGAGGTCCCAGAAGGTCCATCACTATGTGTCTCTGAAACCCTCCAAAATGATCCTCCCTAAGAGGAATCACAGGGAAGTTTTGTCTGATACTTGTGGCACATAAATTCTGTGGAGGAATTCACAAAAGGCACCATCAGACTGTGATCCCCTAGAGGGCAGGGCCAGTGTTTCATTCCCTCCTCAGAAACAATGGGGACTCCATTGCATTCTACAGAAGGTACTAGGTTCTCTGGAAACTTCTTCACCAGTGGAGTTGGGGCAGATGCTACTGAGCTTTGTGACTGAAGAGACAAGGGGCTGAGTTTAATTTCCCAAGATACACTTCTGCTGCTTTCTCTGAGTTCTGGAACATTAAAAAATGTAGCATCCTCAAGCCGGGCGTGGTGGCACACACCTTTAATCCTAGCACTCAGGAGGCAGGCAGGCGGATCTTTGTGAGTTCAAGGCCAGCCTGGTCTACAGAGTGAGTTCCAGGACAGCTGGGGCTACAGGGAGACCCTGTCTGGAAAAGAACCAAAAAAAAAAAAAAAAAAAAAAAAAAAAGTATCATTCTCAATGAGAGCTTCTGAGAGCACAGCCCTCATGATCTTTCGCTTGACAGCTGTCATCTAAAAAGCCCACAGAAGCAGCAAAAGATGCTGGCTCCTTTAGAGTGGAGAATAAGTCCCAAGCCTGAAGTTTGGGTAAGAGAAACTGTAAGTCAGTAGGCGGGAGCTGCCCAACACTAAAAGGACAGACTGTGGCATTTCTGATCACCTTCCTTTCCTCTGGGGACTTTCCTAATTTCATAAATGGGGAAATGAAAGCAGATCGGCCACTCCACAGGGAGGGGAAGGCCTAGATGCTCAGCCCCAGAGTTGTTGGACTTCAAGGGTACCAGCCACTGTGAGACATGTCAGGGTAGATTGGTGAAGGTTCCTCAGGGAGGTGAGGGATGAGATGGAGAGAGGCAGGTACCAAATGACAAGGGAAACACGGATAAGCAAACCAGCCTGAGGCAGACTGAGGCAAATCCCACACTGACCTCAATGAAGAAGAGTGCAGCATTGGAGTTAGGGTGGCCGCTGATGTAAATCCCAGCCAGGATGATGGCTGCCACTAGAAGCACGGCCAGCACAATGCCCACGATGGTACCCAGGTGTACAGGGGGACCCTTAGTCTTTGGAGACAGGTGGTCTTGAAGGCCTGTGGAAAAAGGGTAGGGATGGGGGTGCTTCAGGGGAGCAAGGAAAGTTGGACCATAGAGACTCAGGTTCTGACTAAGTCCAGAGATAAAAGCCTATATTTTTCAAATATGGAAAGGTAGGGTGGGATTTGGTGAAATGATTATAACATTAATATTCTGATACCTTTAAGGCATTTTCTAAAATCATTTAGAATGTCTAATAAAGATCCCTAGGAAGCTCTTGTGGATACCTGTGTCACATAAGCACTTTTTTTTTTTTCTTGGTCTTTTTGAGACAGGGTCTCCCTGTAGCCCCGATTGTCCTGGAACTAGCTATGTAGACCTGGCTGACCTTGAACTCACAGAGATCTGCCCCTGCCCCTGCCCCTGCCCCTGCCCCTGCCCCACCCCTGCCCCTGCCTCTGCCTCTGCCTGGCTCACATCATAAAAGAGTTAAGAATCCATAGTTAGGGGCTGGAGAGATGGCTCAGTGGTTAAGAGTGCCGACTGTTCTTGCAAAGGACCTGGGTTCGATTCCTAGCACCCACATGGTGGCTAAGAACCATCTTTAACTCCAGTTCCAGGGGAATCCGACGCCCTCTTCTGACCTCCATGGCATTGCAGGACACGGGTGCATCAACCTACATGCAGACGGTACACTCATACACATAAAATAATTAAAAAAAAAAAAAGAATCCATAGTTAAAGCCTAGCATGGTGGCACATGCCTTTAATCTCAGGACTGCAGAGGCAGAGGCAGGCAGGTCTCTGTGAGATTTTGGGATCTTAACTGGATGTAGTTTTGGATGCCTATAATCTCAGCATTTGGGAGGTAGAGGCAGGAGGATCAAGAATTCAAGGTTGCCAGGCATGGTGGTGTACCCCTTTAATCCTAGCACTCGGGAGGCAGAGGCAGGTGGATCTCTGTGAGTTCAAGGCCAGCTTAGTCTACAGAGTGAGTTCCAGGAGGATAGTCAGGCTACAGGGAGACCCTGTCTCAAAAAGACAAAAAAAAAAAAAATTCAAGGTCATCCTTACCTACATAGTGAGTTTGAGCCCAGCCTGGACTATATGAGATCCTGTCTCAAAACTCCATGTGTGTGTGTGTGTGTGTGTGTGTGTGTGTGTGTGTGTGTGTGAATCTAGACTGGCTGCTTGGGTTAAAATCTATACTCTGCCATTTATTAGCTGTGTTACCTTGGGAAAATTAACTTCTCTGTGTGTTTCTGTTATCATTTTTGGAGAGCAAGGATAATAACTACCGAACTGGGGTTATTGTAAGGTGGATAAAATGACATAATTCATAGACTAGGTATGAAGGCGGTGGATCGCTGTTATGCAGGCCAATCTGGTCTGCATAACAAGTTTTAGGTCAGCTAGAGCTACACAGTGAGACTCTGTCTCAAAAACAACAAGAACAACAACAACAATAACAACAAAACATAGTTCATGTCAAGCCCTTTGAACCCACACCTGGCTGCTTGAAGATCCTTAACCAGCATTAATGACTATAATAACAGGTGACCACATTTATCCTTGTCACTTTCTGTTACCAGATTGAGACCTCCTGGAGGGCAGGGGTAGTAGTGTCCAGCTCTTAAACACAATGGTGTCCACTATAAAGTGGGGGGTCACACCTCAACTGAGTTCTGTGGGGTAAACCAGGTCCTCTGGAGGGACTTGGCACTGAGAACATCCCAGACATGTGAAATACTTCCCAAGGAGAGATAACATTTTCCATAGACTGTAGAGCTGGATGGTCATCTAGTCTCACCCTTTCTTATATGACTGAAGTAATGGAAACACAGAGAAGTTAAGCAACTTGCCAGAGAAACACAGTGCCAGTCATTAAGAAGCCTGGTCCCCTAACGTTTCTTGGGGTAAATATTTACTGTTTCCCCTAACTAATGTGGAGGAATAAGCTAGAGAAGATGGACGTGCATATCAGCAACAGAAATACTGAATCTTCCTCAGATGTCGGGTGGGCTGGGAGACAAGAGAGCATCGGGTTTTAATAGATGTTACATGTATCAGAATTCGTGCCCTTCCTGTCTTCTTAGCTCTGCTGTGCACTGTGTACACAGAAGTAACCCATGACAGAGACCATCCAAGCCACGGTAACACATGCCAGGGTCTCCGTTTGCTGTCAAAAAGGAGTTGGGAAGGACACACCCCAGGCTAGCCTCCCCTGACTTCACTGGCCATCAGCCTGCTGTGACCCTGTGATTTGACCATCAGGGTTGTGGCTGGTGAGCAGGAGGCACAGGGCTGGTAGAGCGTGGCCTGATTCCTCCCTCACCACATACAGAGTCTCTCACACTCACTGTCAGGCGAGCAATGACACCATCTCTGTAGGGAGATATACGAACCGCACTGTGTTGATAACTGGCCTCTTCCATTGAACCCTAAAGAACTACCTCGGTCTTGGGGCTAGAGAGGCATTCCCAAATCGACCCTTTCAGGGCTACAGCAAGGGCAGGGCTGGCTCTGAGTAAAGCACGGGAGCAGAGAGGCCCTTCCCGAGACCAGACAACATCTTCCCTGACATCCCACCTTTTGGCACCCCACAAAGTGGGCAGTGGAGAATGCATGTACTCTCTGCCATCCAGGAGGAAAACTGGGTGTTGAAGGGGCTGCTCTCCGCATATGACTGTAAGGCCCACAGAGAGGCAGGGCCATGGCCACAGGAGGCCCTGGCTCAGCCATTCCCTTTCAGGGCAGTGGACACAGGAGGCTCATGGCTGAGGTGAGAGGTGTCTAGGGAGGACATGCTTCATGGACTAGGGTTTATGGCCCAGGCCCTCTTCCCTCCCCCTCATCAGGAGGTCCTGGGTGTCTCTCTCTCTTCCCTCCACACTTGCTGTACCTCCTCAAGGTGGGCCTGCAGCCAGGGGTCTGGTGGAGAGGGCCACCTGGCCCAGTACTCACCATCTTCTCCTGCGTAGGGATTCAGCTTGGTGTCATCTTCAAAGAGGACAGAAGGAGCAAGATTAGTGGAAGGGTTCAGACCTCTGGCACCCTGGCTCTGGATGGAACTTTTAGGAGGTTCACTTCAATTTTCCATTCTAGATACAAGGACACTAACGAACAGAGGGTAGTTGACCAGCCCAAAAGCCTCATAGCAGGGCATTAGGGGAAGGGCTGAGCAAGATAGCTTTTCCACTCTCGTAGTCATTCATTCGACGAATATGATACTGTTTATTGTGGGCTGGGCATTGGGGTAGGGTTGGTGAGACCACAGGTGACAGATGGACCGGTAACAGGGATGGAAGGGCTATTAAAGTCCGTACAATGCTGAAGTATAGCTCAGTTGCTGAGTTCATGCCAGGTGTGGGGTGTGTGGGAGACTGGGTTTAGCCTCCAGCACAAAAACAGTAAATAAATAAACCTTACATGAGGAAGCTGTCTCTGCAGGCCTCACCCAGATCATGGGAATCAAGCAAAGCTTCCCAGAGGGAGGAAGCGATTCTTAAGCTAAGAAGTGTGTGTGTGGGGGGGGGGGACATGATAGCCCAGAGTCAAAGAATTTGCCAGCTGCACAGTAGAAAGCAGCTGTGTATACTACAGGGCGGAGAGATGAAGAGTGGGAGGTCGGCTAGAGCGCTGTGTGGAAGCCTTGCCTGGTCTTCTAAGGGACAGCTGGAAGCTGTGGAAGCTATAGACGGCCTGCAGAGAGCCAATGATTTGCTCTTAGTCTGTAGGACCTGCAGTGACTTCAACAGCCCCTCTGTACACATCAAGGTATCTGCCCCGTAGCTTTCTCAATCTGTTCCCACCATGGACGCTCTTCCTAGGGTTCTGTCAAACTTCAGTGTCTGGCGAATGCCCCACGGCACTGAACACTGTTGCTCTCATCACCTGCACTTAAAACCAACTTAACCACTCCACAGTTATGGCATCCTATCCCCTTTGCCTGCAGGACTTCGAATATCACTGGAGGCTTTTAGCGGTGCCTGTGTGCGTTCAGGGTGTGCCGGGCCCTGGTGTCTCCTTTCCTCCTGTTATGTGTCACAGCTCCGAGTTGCTATGGAAGCAGCTGGAATAAAAGTGCCTGGAGAAGCTGCTCTAGGTTCCTCAGACTCCCTGGGCCCCCATACCTCTGAGCTCCCGCGCACACTGTTCCTCCTGTAACACCTGTTCTCCCCACACCCACCCTGGCTTTCTCCCCCAAGGTCCCACCCCTGAAAACTCTGCATGACTGGCCTTAGGATCTCATCCTTTGTTGAAACTTGGTATTTTGTTCATCATAGGATTGTTAGATTAATTTTGATTTTTTTTTTTAGATAGGTCTCCCTATAGCCCCAACTGGCCTGGAACTTACTCCGTAGACCAGGCTGTCCTTGAACTCACAGAGATCCACCAGCCTCTGCCTCCCAAGTGCTAGGATTAAAGATGTGCGCCACCACGCCCTGCTTAAAGAAGGTTCTTAGCCCCCATGTGGGTGCTGGGAATTGAACTCGGGTCCTCTGCAAGAGCAGTTGGTGCTCGTAACCACTGAGCCATCTCTCCAGCCCCAATTTCTATTTTTTTTTTAATTTTATAAATAACACATTAAACTATTTATCTCCACTATTGATTTAGGAATTTTTTGGAGCCTCCTTTATTTTTTCACCCAAGTTGAATGACCCTTAAAGGGCCCATGAGTATATCAGGACTTGAATTCCGCTCCCAGATGTTGTATTCTGGGCTCCCCGCCTGTGTAGCTGCCCTTCCAGCTTCTGAAGCTGCTGTTCCACCAGATGGCTGCCCTCTGAGTGGGGCTGCTTGCTCTCAGCAGTCAGGCTCAGACATGCCCCCTAAGCACAGGTTTAATGGAGGGCAACTGACTAGCATTCTCTTTCACAAGGTTCTCCCTGCCCTTGACTATTGACTCCCTAAGGACAAAGTTCCCTTTGGCTTCGTCCCGTAGAATCCTAAGGCAGCAGCACCTACTCCCTTCTTCTGTCCCAGTCTGGTCAGCTCGTTATTCCTGGTCCCCTCAGAGTGAGGTCAGCGGTCAGAACTGGACTCATGTATTCATACTTTGCCATTTTCCCATGTCCTGAACCCAGACAGGCCCATTTCCAGTTCTCTCAGCTTGGAGAGAGGCCAGGGAATGATCCCTGTTCTTGGAGTCCCCTGAGACCTGCCTCCACCTCTTCCTGTCCCTGTCACACTGGGAAAGTCATCCACCTCTCTGAGTCTTAGTGTCTTCACTACAAAATGGGGACACGACAATATCAACATCCAAGACCATGGGGGGGTGTCAATTCATGCATGACTTTATGCCCACCCCCAGCACATGGTCAGTGCCCCTCAAGATGTCGGGTCTCCAGCACTGGCTCATTCTCCCCCAGTCAGGTCCACCTGCTCTAGCTCTCTAGTCCTCTAGGTGATGTTTAGAAAGGCAGGAAGCTCTTCATGTAGCCCTGAGTGACCTACTTTGCCTCTTATGAGCACCTAACTGTAAAGTAGGACTGTGACTGCATAATGTTTTTAGATACTTTTTCTTCTCCCTTCTCCTCTCCAGGGATGCTGTAGAGAACTTACAATTATTTTTAGCTTTCCAAAGGGGAAGGGGTCAAATCTAGAATTGAATTCCAAAGAGGTTGGAAGAACAGAAAAGATTCAAAGCCCTTAGAGCTGGAGGAGGCTGCAGGGCCTTCCAGAGACATTGTGGGGTGCCTCTGGGTGTCTGGACTTGTGGTAGCTGCAACCAAGACCCCCAGGTCTCCAGTAAGCACCTCCACTCACAGGGAGCTAGCTGGTGGAGTCAGAGCATCAGAGGCTGGAAGGGCAGGTACATGGGCAAAGAGTCCAGGACAGAGCATCTGGGAGCCAAGTACAAATCCTGAGATGCTCAGGCCTTAGTAGATGGGGTGATGGGTCCTGTGTACCAATCCTAGAGAGAGACTATCATGGACCTACCTGGACTCTCTGCTCACACAAGGGCACAAGAATGGGGGCCAGAATGGTCAAAAGGGGTTCTCCATTTCCCTAGCCTAGTGGAGTCAGAGTCAGAAGTAAAGCTAAGATCCCAGCACTTGAGGGGAGAAAAGAGGAAGATCGGGAGTTCAAGGCCATTCTTGGCTAAACAGCGTGTTTTAAGCCAGCCTGGGCTATGTAAGACCTTGCTTCATAAAAGCAAAAAACACAATGCCTCCCACCTGTTCTAGCACTCAGAAGGCTGAGACAGGAGCATTACCCACCAAGTTCAAGATCACTCTGAGATAAGCTCTTTGTTAGGAAAAGGGCAGGGCAATTCTTGTCCCGTGAGGTGGTCCCTGTAAGGGACAGCAACGGCTCTTTCTGGGGGATCTTCTCTCACCCCAGGACTCAGGCCTTACCTTCTGTAGTGAGGCTGTCGATGAAGAGGGAAGAGGAGGTGGTACGGTCACCATCAAAGGGTCTGAAGGAACTGTCAGGGGAGGCTGAGTAGTGGTCCTCGTCCTGGAAGTCGTCACACGTCCTGCCCTCTGCCTGCAAGAGACCCCAGTGCTGCTCTGGACATAGGCGACCATGAACGTGAGACCTTGCACGAAGACTCATCCAGCTACTTGGGAGGTGGAGATGTGGGGATTGCTTGAGGCCAGGAGTTCAAGACAAGCCTGGGCAGCATAGCAAGACTTTGTCTCAGAAAAAAATAAAAAATAAAAAAGGATTTAAATAAAAACTTCTACTCTATCCTGGAAGTGTCTTATCTTGCATGACAATTTATTTGTCAGTTACTTCCAATCCTTCCTTAAGGAAAGGGCTGTGATGCCAATTTTAAGTAGAGTAAATCCAAACCACCACCAACAGCCAAACTCAGACTGGTAGGCTGGACAAGATTCTTGGGCTTTTTTTCTTACTTTTCTTTTTACATTTAGTGCTGGAGAGATGGCTCAATAGTTAAAAGCGCTGGCTGCTCTTGCAGAAGACCCAGGTTTGAATCCCAGCATCCACATGGTGGCTAACAACTGTCTATAACTCCAATTCCAGGGGATCTGACACCTTCTGGCCTCTGCAGGTGCTCCACAACATGGGTGCAGCTTCCATCTGCCTCTGCCTCCCAAGTGCTATGTTAAAGGCATACGCCACTACGCCCGGCTATTTCTTTCTTTCTTTCTTTCTTTTTTTGGTCTTTTTGAGACAGGGTTGCCCTGTAGCCCCAGCTGTCCTGGAGCTCACTCTGTAGACCAGGCTGGCCTTGAACTCACAGAGATCCGCCTGCCTCTGCCTCCCAAGTGCCAGGATTAAAGGCATGTGCCACCACGCCTGGCCCAGCTATTTCTTAAAGCCTGAGAAAAACAAACACATGGTAGGTAAGCCTAGAGGGTTTGTTTTAAGCAATGAGCCTGGCAGTCTTTAAACTTCCCTGTGCCTTAGTTTCCCCTCTGGTCAATGAGGGCCTGGCCGTGCTGAGTAAGAGCAGATACATCACACGTACAGTGATGTGCTTGGCATGTGAATTTTGCTTGGGTTGCAAGAAATAGACAGCAGAAGGATGTGTGCATTTGAGGCTAGCCTGGGCTTCATAAAGAGCTCTAGATAGGGAGAGGGAGAGGAAGAGGGACAGGAAAAGGGGAGGGCTAGGAATGGTACATAGAATAAGTCACCTGTCTGCTCCAGTGTGAGGAGATGGTTCCTGACCAAAAGCAGTATGTTGACTATGCTGGAGAAGTAACCTGGACAGGACTCTAAGTAGGAGATACCTAGAACAATCCTCCTCACCTCCAGAACGACTACCCACCCCCCAACCAAAGGCTAGAGCTTCCTAAACACCAGGAGCACAGTCTACCAAGAGCCAGATGTGGCTATGGCCAGACCCAACATCCCCTCTCCTCTGCAGGGACCAGCATTCTTATTTTTTTTTATTTTTTTTGTCTTTTCGAGACAGGGTCTCCCTGTAGCTCCAGCTGTCCGGGAACTCACTCTGTAGACCAGGCTGGCCTTGAACTCACAAAGATCCGCCTGCCTCTGCCTCCCAAGTGCTAGGATTAAAGGCGTGCGCCACCACGCCCGGCTGGGACCAGCATTCTTAAGGGCTGCTTGCTCAAGGCTGTGTCACCAGCAGTGCTTGTGAAGGACCCACAAGTGCTAGAAAGCCCTCCAAAGTGGGTGCATTGGCTCAGAGAGGTCTGAAAAATGTATCTTGGATAGAGGGGAGAAGGAGGCCTGCATGGGCTAAAGCCACCTTGAGATGGGTTAATAGGAGCAGAATCTTCTGGCAGCATCCCTGCCCCGCCCAGAACAGAAGCTATAGCAGGTCACTCATGCACCTCACCTCCTGGGCACAGCCATAGGCCAGCCACTCCTGGCGGTAGCGATCAAAGCCACTGGAACATCTATATGGGGCATCAAAAGGTCAGAGATGTGAGAGCCTCAGCAGAGAATCCCTCGTCTTCTCTCCCCCATTCAGTAACAGCTCTATGTTGATAATGAGGAGTTCAGCTCCAGATTGGCTGGTGAGGCTCTCGAAGGCTACTGCACAAGTGCCCTGGGCCTGAGATGACTGTACGACCTACAGTCAGACCCTTGCACCCTCTACTTTTTTCTTCCTCTTTCTGACCCAGCTCCCCAGACCAAGCCTACATATGCCCAGTTGTGACTGTTGTGCAGGACAACACCACCTCTGGTAACTGTCAAAGTCTCTTGGACTCTGCTCATAAGATATTGCTGGGAATCTGGGAAGTCTAGGTCTGTGCTTTCTTCAGGAGAAAGGCCTGCTTGAGCATTCAAGGGTTCTCTGTCACTGTTGAGCAGTCTTCCCTAGGGAGCCAGGCTGGGTAGAAGGTGGCATCCGCTAATGCAGCCAAATGCACTTGTGTGATTGCAAGGGGTGCAGCAATAAAAGTGGTTGCTAGGAGCCAGGCCTGGTAACACATGCCTTTAATCCCAGCACTCAGGAGGCAGAGGCAGAGGCAGATGGATCTCTGTGAGTTCAAGGCCAGCCTGGTTTACAGAGTGAGTTCCAGGCCAGCTGGGGCTACAGGACGACCCTGTCTCAAAAACACCCCCCCCAAAAAAAAATGGGGTTGCCAGTGCTAATCAGGGTCTCCAGAGAAGTCACTGCAGCTGTCAGAAGACACTAAAAGCCTCCCTGGGGGGGGGGGCACCAGGATCAACCAGAAAATGTTCTTCACGGCGTCCTGCTTCTGTTTTTTTTCCTCTCTGGGGTGGAAGTGGGGGGTAGGAGGAAGATACTTGCCATGATAAGTGAAATTGCCTAAGTCAGACCCAGCCCCAGAGTGGGGAGGGGGCCCTGGGAGCCTGAAGAGGGTGAGTGGAGAAGAGGGGGAAGAGAACCATGGGGCCCTCAGTGCATGGGCCTTGCACTCTGGTTTTTGAGAGACCTTGGATCAACTGTCATTGGGAGCTGCGGCTACAGAGAGCTGGCAAGTGGAAGCGTGGCTTGGAGTGAGCCCAGGCCTGTGGGTGTCTGGCTGGGGATGGGTGCTTTCCAGCCCACACCTACCTTTCACCCTCAGATGGAAGGTCTCTTCTTCACTGACAAGAAGAGGCAGAACCCCCAGCAGAGCCCCTGTCCTTCCCCACCTGACTAGGATCTTCATGTTGAAGAACCACAACTTTCTTTATACTGCCTCCTCTCGGGTGTGGTGATGGGAAGGTCTGCTTTCATCTGACTCATTTTGTAGTTCTTATGGCTCAGCTCGAGTTGGACGCTGAGTCATGCATGGCAGTGTCCCAGAGATCATCCACGGTCATCTCGAGCATCACCTCCTGGGCTCAGAAAATGGTCTGCAGCTTTGACAATGTGAGATGAAACACTCCAGAAATCAGACTTCTGGGATCCTGGTCCCTGGTGACCATATCTTGTGGGTTGCTGCTTTCAGGCTCATTACATAGCTGAAAAATGACTTTAGACTTCTGATCCTCCTGGTCAGCCTCCCAAGTGATAAAGTTACAGGCATGTCCTGCCATGCCCTGATGGCTCTAAAAATATTTTATTTTTACTTTATGTGTATGCATATATTGCCTGCATGTATGTAAGTGAGGTCAAAAGAGAGTATCAGATTCCCCTGGAACTTGAGTTAAGGATGGCTGTTAGCCGCCATGTGGGTGCTGAGAATCAAACCCAGGTCCTCTGCGAGAGCAGCCAGTGCTCTTAACTGCTGAGCCATCTCTCCAGCACCGCCCTCCACGGCTTTTTAACCAAGCTGTGAAGGTGATTCTCAGTCTACAGGCAATAAAGCTCCTCTCCAGGAAGAGCCAGGAAGGAGTCTACTCCACCATCCTCCTCTGAGGCTCTGTGCCTCTCCTGCTAAGGCCCCTGGATGGTTCTAGTAAAATGCTGTTTGGCATTGCAGGAGTTTAAATAACAGTGTGTGCCTCACCCACTTTTTGTCTCCCTGAGTCACAACCCCAGGCCATTTTACAGGATAAACAAACTGAGATCCCAGTAAAGCGCAGCGCAGCCGGAGGGCAGTGCACCTGGGAGGCCCGGAGTCCTCTGCCGCTCTCCCCTGGCTGGGTGGCTGGGCAGCCTGTGTGCCAGGCTGGATGCCTATAGAGGTAAAAGCTTCTATTTCTGCTCTGGGATGTTGGAAAGGAGCGAAGGAAACACTGACAGCTGTGTAACAGCTGCACAGGGACTTAGAGACTATAATTTTGCAATTTTCAAGATGGCCTTAAAGGCTCTTGGAGCTCCTAGGGCTTCCCACCCTCAAGAGAGCTCTCATCCCTAAAGGAATCCTTTCTTACCCTCTCCTGCCATTTATTTATCTTGGATAGGAAAACAAAGGTTGAATTAAGAGTCTAATCTGAGAGGAAATGATTTCAGAACAAGGAAGTGGGAGATGAGTTGGGTTTAAGAACTTTATTCCCTGAAACCAAATCCCATCCAGAATTTCCTAGGCTTCCAAAACCAAGCAAGCATAGCTTTGTAGCTTCCTGGGTTTCCATGGATACCTTGACATCCACACCTCTGGTTTTCAGGAAACCCTGTTGCAACCCAGGAAAGATTTTAAAGCAGTGTTTGTGGGTCATGGAGCTCACCCAGTGGTAATGAGTCTGAGTCACTGCCTGCCTCTGAGCTGGTTCTGTACTTGTCTATAAATGAAGCACCACGTTAAAATGCAGGCCTGGGGTTTCTCTAGAAATCCTGACGCCGGGGGGCCTGGAGTTCTGGGTTGCCTATAACTATGGCCTGCTCTTTGTGAAGCCCTCTCCTAGAATGAGCCAATCTTCCTGGGAGTAAGGAAGAATATACAGCAACTGGAGTCTCCAGATGGTCTTCTAGAAGCCTGGTCACCCCAGGCCCCACTCGGCCACATACCCACCTTGTTCAGGCATAAGCTCCCAGAAGAAACTCATTTCCCTGACATTCTTCTACTAAAGCCTAGAGTAGAGTACCACTCCTAAAGCCAGAGAGACTCTCATGTTGGCAAATGGTGGGTAGTGAGGCCTGAAGCTGGCAGTGGGCACTGGCCACCCCCTGCCTGCCCCCCCCCCCCATTGTCTGCTCTCGGGACTCAGTGCATAACCTGGACACAAACCTCTGCAGGACATGGCACCAGCTGCAGTTGAAGGTCAGGTCCGAGGACATGCAGGCGTCGCAGCTCTGATGCTGCAGGCAGGCTACAAGAAAGGAGGCAGAGGCTGCTCAGCATCAGGGCACTGCTCTGAAGGGCACTGCTCCGAAGGGCACAGCTCCTGAATTCTGGGTCTGTGCTGAACTACAGTGTTTCTGATTAAGGCTGCCCCCCCACCCCGAAGAAGAACAGCCAGAATTCCTTTCTCCCTCTCTTCCTCCCTCCCTTCTTGCCTTCCTCCCTCCCTCTCTCCTGGCTGCTGGCTTATGGTGGTTAATCTTCATTGTTGACCTGCCTGGATTTTGAATCACCTAGGAGATCCACCTCTGGGTGTGTGTGAGGGCCTATTCAAAGAGGCTTAACTGAGGAGGGAAGATGCACCTTGAATGTGGGTGAAACCATCACTAGCAGGTTGGGGGCCCAGGCTAAACAAGAAGGAGGAAACAGGAAAGTGAGCCGAGCACCAACATTCATCTCTCTCTGCTTCCTGGCTGCTGTTCCAATGCAACCAGCTGCCTAGCACTCAGTCTGCCACAGCCAGAGCTGCTCTTACCACTACGGGTTTGCTACCATGATGGACTGTCCCCTCAAACTGTGAGCCAAGGGCTGTTCATGTGCCCTGGAGATCTAGAGCATAGGGAAGCCCACGTCACTGCTCGTCTTACCCCATTTCGCAGGGGACCTGAGGCTTGGAGACTTGTGGAGCTATGAGTGCCGGGTCTGGGTTTGAACCAGGGACTCTGAGTCTAGAATTAGAATTCTTAGTCTTTGCACTGTGGGTTCCCCCTGATTCCAGGTTCACCCCAGGCTTTCTTTCCATTAGTCCTTGGGGTATGCTGGCTTGGCAATCGCCATCCATACCCCTGGAAGGAAGTCGAAGAGAAGTGAAGGTTGCAGAGAACTTTCTCAGGACAAGCAAAGCTAATGGCCTCCTGCACAGGCATCTGCCTGGGAGTCTCTGGCTTTGTCACTCCCAGTAACCTGGTGGGCCCTTGAGGACTCAGCCAAAGCGGTGGTGACAGGATCTCTGGGAGCCTTCGGATAGTACCTCTCATTTCAAATGAGCATCATGTGAATAAATGCTCATGAAATTTACCAGGGGGGAGAAGCTGTCTGAGAGATGCACTCCCAGTGGAGTGCAGGGAGGGAGAAGGGCTTAGCACTCCTGCCCAGGCAACTGACCTTGACCCTGGGCTTGGATGGCCTTGCTCCTGAATGCCCTAGGACTTGAGATTTACTCTTTTTTACATAGTCTCCCTATGTTTTCCAGGCTTGAACTCAAGAGCCCCCTGCCTTAGCTTCCCACATGCTGGGATTATAGGCCTATGACACCATGCCCAGCCTGGTGTGTTCTCACCAGTCTTTGAGAAATCTCTGCTTCCCAGGCCTTTGGGCTTCTGACCTGCGTGAGATCTGGGGCCTTTCCCTTACCCAGAAGACGCTTGCTGAGCCTAAGCTGAGATGAGGTCTAGGATATATGACCAACCCTCACCCCCCCCTTCCTCTACTGTCTCTCTCAGAACCTCCAACGAAGGAGAAGGACAAGAAACATTACAGAAGGCAGGTAAAAAGTTACAGCTTCAGGGGGCAGCCAGGGAAGCAGCATGAGTTAGGACAAGGAACAAAAATCTCTGTGAAAATAGAACCCTGAGGAATATTGATAACACGCCAGGCCAGTAGGATCGAAAGGTTATTCCTGGACAAACTGTCAGCCCATGAAAGGAAACAGCCAGAATTGACCAGAGTCCAAGTCAACAGCTCCAGAGAGAGTGGACTGTTTTACCTCTCATCCACCTGTGCCCCTTTTCTAAGCCTAGGGAACAACCTGCGGAAGAGGGGGCGTGGTAGAATGTAAGGGCTGCGATTGGGGTGAATGGTGAAACTACAGCAATGTAGTCTGGACACTCATTTGATCAACTTGATTGAACAAACAACCTGTCACCCCCCACTGGATGGTGGGGCTTTAGGTGTTTGGGCACAACAGCCTGCAGATAGGTTTTGCATGAAGGATGCTTGTACTCATGGATTATCACTTATAGCTAAAAATGAAAAAAAAAAAACACTGAGAGAAAGATGCAGGACAGTTATGGCAGAATGCATGATCTGGGATGGGGTGGGGGTGGGGGGGGAGGGAAAGGGAAATAAGCCTGAACTGAATTGGAAAAAATGTATGAAATGCACAAAGCATCAATAAAAAACTAATTAAAAAAAAAAATAGAACCCTGAATTGGACACAACAGCACACACCTGCAATCCCAGTACTTGGGAGGCAGAGGCAGGAGGATCACTGCAATTTGAAAATCAGCCTGGACCACATAGGAAATTCCACCCTGGAGGTACCCACTGGTGACAGCTCCTCCAGGGGAATCTGATGACAGATGGCATTCTCAGGGGCTCAGTGTTCTGGAGTTTCAGTTATGTGTTCACACCACTAGGTGGTATTAATTAGACACAAGCTACACTCTAGGCGGGGAATGTGCTGGTCCTTGTCAGGTCTGTCATTTCTGTGCTCATCTCTAGCTCTGGCCACAGCTCTGCAGGGATATGGCATTAGGCCCAGGTAACAGATGAGAAATGGAGGCTCAGATAAGTTAGGTGGTTGCACACCCCCCCCCAGGGATCAGAGGTTGGCCTGAGCTCTGAACCTAGTCTGTTTTTTTAGTTCCAAACATGTTCTGGGAGCTGGAGAGATGGTTCAGTGGTTAAAAACACCGACTGCTCTTGCAGAGGACCTGGGTTCGATCCCCAGCACCCACATGGTGGCTGAGAACCATCTGTAACTCCAGTTCCAGGGGAATCCGATGCCCTCTTCTGACCTCTGTGATACGGGTGCACCAACCTACATGCAGATGGTACACTCATACACAAAAAATAATAAATAAATAAATAAATAAATTAATTAATTAAAAAAAAAACCATGTTCTGGAACAGCAAAATGCCCCAACTCACTCGGCAACGGTGAAAACTCCACAGCCGATGTGCTGGTGATCTTGCTAGAGTCCAGCTCTACACGATGGTATTCAAAAATGGTCCGTCGTCGAGACTCTGAAAGAGAGGAAAGCTTATTTTCAGGAGCATGTCACAGCCAAAGGGAGGAGGGGAACCTGCCTGCCTAGGACAATGATGCTGAAGTGGCAGAGAGATGGACAGTAAGGAGCTGACCTGAGAGGAGACTCCTGTGCTTCTAAGCAGGTTGAACTGCTCATCGCCCCCCCGACCAGTTCCCTGCTCTCTTCTACTTAGACCATTGACCTCCCCATACTGGCTGGACACTCGTGTCTAATTGGACTGGGTGATTTGAACACCTGACTGAATTTGACCCACAGTGAATGTTCTTCAAATGTCCACAGATAAGCTGCTCTTAGGACATTGCTGATCGTGTTCCATCTCTCTTCCTCTTGGCAGAGGCCTGGGCAAGGTTCGGAGCTCAGAAGCAAGCCTAATCCCTGCCTCTGTTCCTAAGGAAAGTTCTCTCAGGCCCTCTTAGTTAAGACACCAAGTTCTGATTCAAGCTCTGCCTCTGACTTTCTGGATAAGCTTAGTCAAGTCATTTGAGCCTCAGTGTCTTGCCAATGAAGTGTAAAGACAGAAACACCTATCATAATACCTTTACGAGGAAACAGCTGGAACTGGAGATGGAAAGGGTGGTCCTAAACTGGCCATCCTGAACGTTCTTATGTTCCCCACTGTCTCACCAGGCCCGCCGAAGAACCATGACTCAGGGTTGGTTTTGTTGAGGCTGAAAGATCTTTGCAAGTAAGTTTCCCCACAAGGGAGAGGGGCAGGTTGTATGTGGTCTACCCAGCTCCCCCTCCTCTCTCTGGAAACAGCTTACCCTTTAGGGCAACTGTACCCAGCCCATTCCTATATGTGGACTGTCCTGGAGTGATCCTGCCCTTCCAAGATCCTGCTTTGCAGTGATTGGCTCAGGGCAGAATCAATCAGAGACCTTCCTTGAGACTCTGCAACTGTAACAGAGAAGCCTTGGCTTTCAGTTCCAGCTTGGAGCCTATGAATGGCTGCAGGTTCCAGTCCGATGGGGAAAGGCAGAGAGTGAAGCCATTTTGTGGAGAGAAACAGGAAGTGCTGGTGGCCTTGAGGGACCTGCCCTGACCCCTATTTTCCCAGTGTTCAGTTCTTCCTTTTTTTTTTTTTAATTTTTATTTATTTTCGTATGTGTATGAATGTGCTATCTGCATGTAGGTTTGTGCACCTGTGTCCTGCAATGCCGCAGGTCAGAAGAGGGTGTCGGATTCCCCTGGAACTGGAGTTCTCCTGGAATTGGAGTTTCAGACGGTTCTCAGCCGCCATGTGGGTGCTGGGGATCGAACCCGGGTCCTCTGCAAGAGCAGTCGGAGCTCTTAACCGCTAGGCCATCTCTCCAGCCCCTCAGTTCTTCCTTTGGTTCTTTCTTTCTTTCTCTCTTTCTTTCTTTTTCTTTCTTTCTTTTTTTATTTTTATTTTTTTGTCTTTTTGAGACAGGGTCTCTCTCCCTTTAGTCCCAACTGGCCTGGAGCTCACTATGTAGACCAGGCTGGCCTTGAACTCACAGAGCTCTGCCTGCCTCTGCCTCCCAAGTGCTAGGATTAAAGGCATGTGCCACCACGCCCGACTTAAAGACGGTTCTTAGCCGCCATGTGAGTGATGGGAATCGAACCCGGGTCCTCTGCAAGAGCACTCAGTGCTCTTAACCACTGAGCCATCTCTCCAGCCCCCTTTGGTTCTTCAATGTTCCCCCCAACACAACCCTCTATTGTTTAAGCTAGAAACCCAGAGTAGGTAAGGATAAAACTTTTTCACTCAGCTGAAGGTGGTTTCAAGGAAAATTTTCCAAGATGGCAACAGGTATCTGTAGGGGTGTCCCTGCAAACGAAGCAGGCGTGGGCAACTGCTGATGTCTATTCCCACCCAGGGGGACGAAAAAGCATCGCCTAGCAAAATGTCTGTGCTGTATTTCAGCATGGCTTAGCCTCTGTCTCCAGTCTGTCCCACCTACTTAATCCAGGACTAAAATCCCCAGGGTAGGGTGTCAAGGTGTGCTCTTTCCTCACTCTACCGCTCTAGTTTGGGGTTTCAGCAGTCACCTCAGCCCTCAAACACTGGAAGCTGCTGAACCTCAGCTTGGAAAAGAAGTAAACTGCTCTGGTCTTGGTGCTGGGGAAGTCCCCAGAAATAAACAGGAAGCCTGAGATGCCAGCACTGTCCACCCCCTCATCTCTAGGAGAAGGGATCAGTTACCACGGTCTGCCACTGCCCTGGGCCAAGGGGGAAGAAGCTGGGAAACCTGACAGAGCATGGGAAGAGAGAAGCCCTTTGCCAGGAGGGGGCCACAGAGGCACTGGCTCTGACCTTACCTACCTGGGTGAACATGGACAAAGGACTTACGCTCAGTGAGCCACATTGAGAAATGGGACTCATGAGATGCCGCTCACCAGGCTATTTTGAGGTTCAAGGAAGACTGCTGTACATTAGCCCCTCTTTCTTCTCAGCCTAGCTCCTGTTTTGTTTTTGTTTTGGCTGAGACTCCGGGGCATTTTCATGGTCTCCTAACTCCTCAAATTCCACCCTAACCAATGTTTATAAACTTGAACGTGATGAAGAAGGCTAGCCCGTTTCTAATCCCTCCTGCTATGGAGACCCCTATAGAGGCGCCTGACCCCTACGTAGGCCAGCAGCCTGGGCATCCTGTTCCCTGACCTTTACTCTCCTGTCCTTAAGTTCCATACTCCCCACTGCCTGGCACCCTGTAGGCTTCTTGCCCTCTTTTGGACCCGAAGGTCAAGATTTCTGGAGATTCTTCCTGGGGCTGCTACCCTTGCCTGGCTTCCCATGTCTTTCTGGTCTACAGTAGACATTTCCCACTGGGGAATAAGGCAATAGGACAAATGGGGGCAATAATGCTTTGGTGGTAAATGGTCAGTGGGGTGGGGTGAATCTCCCAAGTACTCCCTGAGGACTTCAGAGAGCCCTGACCTCAGGATCTCCCCTGCCCTGCTAACCCGAACATATCCATCCCCACTAGCTCGCCTGGGAGGGGCTGTAGCTGGACTTTGGCCTTCCTTTCCTACAGGAAGAAGACCACGCTAGGCTTGAGGTGCCTTCCTTCCCTAGGGACTCCTGCTTTGAGCAGGAGCTTACAATGAGGTCCAAGCTCTCCCGCTTCCCCCTCTTTAGATCTTCAAATGAATAGTCAGAAAGAGTGGATGGGAGGAAGGTCTGGGGCTCCCAGGGGAGCACTGTGCAGGATGGGCTCTGTCAGAGAGAGACTGCGACACATCAGGCTGAGCTGCGAATCAAGTCATAGTCCCCTGCCATTCATTTCACAAGTGGGGAAACTGAGGTTCAGGTGAGCTAACCCATGAACCAATAAAGCCTTTATCAACCAAGGCCATGCACACCCTTAAAAGGAAAACACCTTGTGCAGTCAAATGGAGAACTTGCACAAGAGTCCAGCCCCTTGGTGGACCCTCTTCAGTGACTCATTCAGCATGTAGGTGTACTCAGCTGCTCCATCCCAGGGCTGTGCTAAGTCCCAAGCCCCGAGCAACGTGCAGGCTGATCTGGGCCAGCCGCTCTCTGGCTCATATTGGTGACCCCTGGATCTCAGCCTTCTCATTTGCCCTTGCAACTTTCTGGAGTCCACGGGCGAATGTCACAGTTCTCTGCATTAGGAGGAAGGTAAGATCACAGAGAAGGTATTATTTACTGAAAGGCATACAGTGCTGGATAGCTTTGGTGTCAACTTGACACACCTGGGTTGAGGGAGCCTCAGTTGGGGAATGGCCTCCTTTGGACTGGCCTGTGGCCATTTCTGTGGGGTATTTTGTTGATTGCTGAGTGATGTGGGAGGGCCCAGCCCACTGTGGGTGGTGCCACCCTTGTATAGTATAAGAATTAGGCGGGCTGAGCATGGGCCAGGGAAACAAGCTAGCAAGCAGCATGTGACCTGTGCTTCAGCTCCTGCCTCCGAGATTCCTGCCCTGAGTTCCTACCGTGGGGTCCCTAAGTGATGAACTGTAACCCAGGAGATGTAAGCTGATTAAACCCTTTCTTCCCCACATTGGTATTAATCAGTGTGTTTTGTCACAGCAACTGAAGGCAATCTAGAGCACATGCAGGCTTTGTTTTTTCCTAAAGGCCAGACTTTCAGCTAGGCATTGTGGCACATCCCGGTGATTCCAGCACTTAGGAAGCTTAGGCAGGAGAACAGGTATTAATTGGAAGGGGAGAGGCTGAATAGCAGATCAGTGAGGGCTATATAGCAAATCCCTATCTAAAGTAAATAAGTAAGTAAGTAAATCCCTTTAGTCCCAGTGCTAGGAACCAGGCTTGGATCAAGTTGCCCATAAAGTTGTAGAATGTGGGGCTGGAGAGATGGCTCAGTGGTTAAGAGCGCTGACTGGTCTTGCAGAGTACCCGGGTTCATTTCCCAGTACCCACATGGCAGCTAAGAACTGTCATAACTCCAGTTCCAGGGGAATCCAATGCCCTCTTCTGACCTCCATGGCATTGCACAACATGGGTGCACCTACCTACATGCAGACAGTACACTCATACACAGAAAAAAACAAATAAAAAATAGAATGTAGAATGTGGAGTTACAGAAACATGTTCAACGGGCTCCCCCACATCAGCCCTAGAAGTCATCTGTCCTAGAAGCCAGCCCCTTTGAGCCATGAAGCCAAAGCTCTATGCTAATCTCTGCTTTTATCTTCAAGGCTCAGCTGATTGATCCCCTCCCTTAGGCAGAGTCATTGGTGCCTTCTCCAAAGTGCCAAGTGTTGCATGTCACACTGCTTAGTCAATATCTAGATTCCTGCCTACCCCCCCACTAGACTTCAAGACCCCTGAGGACAACATCCACCTGGCATTTATCTTTGCCTGTGCCTCTGGCTCCAGGCCTTCTGCCTAACAGGGCTTAGGAAATGTCTGTGAATGAATTAATGAATAAAATGAATTAGTCAGTTGGTTACAGACAGCCCTGAAAGCCTCAGCAGCCTATTATAATACAGGCCACAGTCCCGAGCATGCCCTTCCTGTCCACTCACCAGATAGAGGGCTTCTCAGAAGAGGAGGCCTCGGATGGCGAAAAAAAATCAGACAGATCCCTTCCTAGGTTGGAGCTCCCAAAAGGTACAAAGCTGGCTTTGAGGGGCTCTCCACCTGCAAACGTGTAGAGCAGAGCTCCACCACAGTCAGATGCATTGGGATCTAAGCTTACATGGAGACAGGAACTTTGTCAAAGTCGTCGAAGGACAGAGATGTACAATCCTCAGCCAGAGAAGGCAGAGCCTCTATAAGTCTCTTACTAGAGGATGGGGAGGCAGCAGCAGGGATGTGTGCTGGGCGGAGGCACAGCTAGGGATGGGCAGATGAGCTTGGAAAATAATCATAATCCTACCGGTGGACAGAGCAGATGACCAGTGGCCTAGAGGGGTGCCGGGTTCTGAATCTGTCTCAAATTGAAATTATTGGCCACTTCGACTGCTACCTTGTACTTGAGTGTATGGCTTTGGTATATTTTTTTATTTAATTAATTAATTAACTAATTAATTTTGGGGGGGTCTTTTTTGAGACAGGGTCTCCCTGTAGCCCCAGCTGTCCTGGAACTTACTCTGTAGACCAGGCTGGCCTCGAACTCACAAAGATCCACCTGCCTCTGCCTCCCAAGTGCTAGAATTAAAGGTATGCGCCACCGTGCCCAGCTTATTTGTTTATTTATTTATTTCGGCTTTTATTCGAGACAGGGTCTCCCTGTAGCCCCAGCTGTCCTGGAACTCACTCTGTAGACCAGGCTGGCCTTGAACTCACAAAGATCCACCTGTCTCTGCCTCCCTAAAGGCGTGTGCCACCACGCCCGGCTATTTATTTATTTTTAGGTGTATGAATGTACTATCTGCATGTAGGTTTGTGTGCCTGTGTCGTGCAATGCCACAGAGGTCAGAAGAGGGCATCAGATTCCTCTGGAACTGGAGTTAAAGATGGTTCTCAGCCGCCATGTGGGTGCTGGGGATCAAACCCAGGTGCTTCTCTGCAAGAGCAGTTGGCGCTCCCAACCATTAGGCCATCTCTCCAGCCCCGGCTTTGGTATATTTTTATTTTTATAAGCAGAATTCTTAATCTCCACACTGGAATTATTTGCCTTTGGATCATTATGCCATGTGGAGCTCACCCAGGGACAATGACATCCATCTGTGAGGCCAGCAATTGCTTTCTGGAAACACAACAGGGCTGCCCCCAATCCACACTTCTGGAAGTTTGAGATGTTCTATTTTATCTCTGCTCCAGCTTTCTAAGACACAGAAACAGTGAAGCCCAGACACAGAAGGTTTGGGGCCCCATCCAGACCCAATAATGGCTCAGAAGAGAGGTTTCCATGACGCCCCTGGTACCTCGCACTGGCTACCAGCAGGCCAGCCTTGCTTTAGTCAGAGCCAAGAGTGGTCGTTCACCTAGGACTGGGGAGGAAGAGGCATGAAGATCAAGAGGAACCTAGGATACAAGGGACCTGTTTCAGAAGAAGAAAAAGGAAGAGGGGGAGGTGGAGGGGTAGGAGGGGGGGTAGGAGAAGGGGGGGGAAGGGCACCACGACAGGACACTGAAAAGGTCCAGCTTCCAGGAGTGGTGTGACCATGGTTTGAAAGTGGTGGTGAGTCGGGACAGGTCTTCATCTATTCATCCATATATTCACTCTTTCATTCTTTTACCTATTTGCTTAGTCATTCAGTAATCATGACCGGAACCCTGACAAGGAATCCCGAAGAGCTTTCAGCTCAGCATGGGAGGCAGAGCGAATTCTCAGCACAAAGGCAAAGAAGAAAAGGCAGAAAATAAAGAGTTAAGACCCCAGAAGCTGAGTGTTGGGAGCACAAGGAAAGGGAACGGAAGGGACGAAGGTCCTCAGGCAGGACCAAAACCTCAAAGGAAGAGCAGTTTAAGCAGTATTTTCTTAGGCGGGTGTTGTGGTCCATGCCGTTAGTCCAGAGGCAGAGGCAGGCAGATCCCTGTGAAACTGAAGCCAGCCTGGTCTCCATAGCATGTTCCAGGCCAACTGAGGCTACAGGAAGACTGTTTCACATAGCTGATGACCCTGAACTCTTCATCCCTTCAGCCTCCTGGCTTGACCTCCTGAGTGCTAAGATTGTATGTACAACTACCATGCCAGGTTCTTAAAGGATCCTTTATCAGGAGAGTGAGAAGTCAAAATGGGCAGATCTGGTGACCCCACCCCTCCTTCTTGGCTGGTCTCTCTGCCTTCTATAGCCAGCTCTGGAGCCTCCATCTCCCCTAGGGCAGCCTGGGACAGAGACACAGCACAGGCCACTGACATACATCTGGCCTCAAGTCAGCTTCAGATAGGAAAGTTCTCGGAAAGGGGGACCAGTGTGTTAGGACCATCTGAGGTCATTCAGGTGCTAGCCAAAGTTCATGTTACAATCTAGAGCCCCTGATAATCCAGTCTTCAGTAACTGACGCTGCTAAATCACAGTCTCTGTCAGTTTTGACATTTGTTATGTGAAATAAAGCTTCTTAAGCCAACTAGTGGAGAGAACTGAGTTTTGGCGGTCAGTCCCTCCAGCCAGATGCAGAGTGTCAAGGCCACCCTGGAGCATTTGAGCGCCTCTGCAAGCAGATGCTGCAACATGCATGGCATCACAATGCTCTGCAGACTCTGCTCACAACGTGTGTAACAGTTTACATAAGGGAGTGATGATAAGGAACCTGGGTATACTCAGCATCTTCTCTGGTCCCAGGAGGGAGGAGGTCACCCTCAGTCCTCTCCCATCCAGGCTAGCAGAGGTGAAGAGGAGATTCCCCTAGACAGAAGGATTTAGTGGCTGCAGATCCTTTGTTGTTACTATTTGTTTTATTATACTTTATTTTGTGTGTGGGGTAAGTGAGGAGGGGTGATACATGTATATATGTTTGTGTGTGTGCATGGGCCAAAGTTTGGGGCTAGCCTCTTCCTCTTTTGCTTTTCACTTTAGTTTCTGAGGCATAATCTCTTACTAAATCTGGAGCTCACTGAGTGGGCAAGACCAGCTGTCTAGGGGGCTCCAGGGTCCTTGTGCTTGAGCAGCAAAAACTCCACTAACTGAGTCATCCCCCCAGATCATTTGTTCATTTTTTTTTATTGAAATAGCATCTCATGTAGCCCAGGCTGGCCTTGGACTCCCTGATCCTTCTGACTCTACACTCCTAGAAGGCAGGGATTATAGGCATTTCCCATACCCAGCTGGTTGGGAAATCTTCAATACCAGGACACCAAATTCCATTCTTTGCATTGTCTGAAGCAGGAAAGAGCTGAACCTGGATAGAAGACAGGAGAGGCCTCAATTCTGGGCTTGCACAATGGGATCTTCGTGAAGATAACAGAGTATGCAGAGCAGAGGGCTCTCCCTGAACTATCTCAGCCACGGTCACTTGGGATTAGCCCATATGGATGTGCTGCTTGCCAAGGGAAGATCAGACTGAGAAAATGCTGACATTTTAGGCTCCAAAACACCATCACTCCCAAAGCAGAGGCTGTGACTGACTTATGTTATTGATTTTATTTTTCTAGTGCTGGAAATTGAGCCCAAGGCCTCGTATATGCTGTGTGGCCCACTTTAAAACTCAGTGAAGTCTGGGAATACTGTCCCAGAAAAATGCACTAAATGTGTCTCACTGTTCCACTGACAGTGGATGGGGCCCTGCACATGCTGCATAGGCACCGCACTACTGAGGCAAACACCAAGCTTCTCTTCAATTGCTTTTTTTTTTTTTGTCTTTTCGAGACAGGGTCTCCATATAGTATAGCCCCAGCTGGCCTGGGACTTGCTCTGTAGACCAGGCTGGCCTTGACACACCTCAGTGAGTTGCAGGAACTGACTACCAGCCCTAGATCCAGTAACTAAGGTTAGACTTGGAACTTAAAAGACAATGGGCGGGCTGGAGAGATGGCCTAGCGGTTGAGAGCGCTGACCGCTCTTACAGAGGACCCGGGTTCGATCCCCAGCACCCACATGGCAGCCGAGAACCATCTGAAACTCCAATTCCAGGAGAACTCCAGTTCCAGGGGAATCCAACGCTGTCTCCTGACCTCCGTGGCATTGCACGACACGGGTGCACACACTTGCATGCAGACAGTACATTCATACACATACAGAAAAAAAAAAAGTGCCAACTGCTCTTGCAGAGGACCCAGGTTCAATTCCCAGCACCCAACCTTCTTTAAGCCAGGTGTGCTGGCACACACCTTTAATCCTAGCCCTCAGGAGACAGAGGCAGGCAGATCTCTGTGAGTTCAAGGTCAGCCTGGTCTACAGAGTGAATTCCAGGACAGCTGGGGCTACAGGGAGACCCTGTCTCAAAGAGAAAAAGAGAGAGAGAGAGAGAGAGAGAGAGAGAGAGAGAGAAAAAACTGACTTTGGAAAGTTGTCCTCTGATCTCCACAGGTGCATACACACATACACAATAACTAAATAAAAAAAAAACTTTATAAGGGGCTGGAAGAGATGGCTCAGTGGTTAAGAGCACTGGTTGCTCTTGCTGCAGAGGACTGAGGTTTGATTCCCAGCACCCACATGGTGACTAACAATTTGATGTCCTCTTCTGACCTCTGTGAGCATTGCACGACACAAGTGCACTTACATACATGCAGGGAATACATATAAAATAAAAAAATTTAAACCTTTTTAAAAGGAGAAAAAACTGGGGCTGGAGAGATAGCCTAGCGGTTAAGAGCACCAACTGCTCTTGCAGAGGACCCAGGTTCAATCCCCAGCACCCACATGGTGGCTGAGAACCATCTGTAACTCCAATTCCAGGAGAACTCTAGTTCCAGGGGAATCCGAGACCCTCTTCTGACCTCTGCAGCATTGCACGACATGGGTGCACAAACCTACATGCAGACAGTACATTCATACACATAAAAAATAAATAAATAAAATTTTAAAAAGGAGAAAAAACTATATGTAATTTTAGAAATGAAAACAAAGTTCAGTGGCAGAGCAGTTGCCTAGCATGCAAAAGGCCCTGGGTTTGATCCCTAGAACGAAAGACTGGAGGAAGAAGAAGAAGACAAAGCGAAGGAAGAGAAGAGAAAGAAAGAAGAAGAAGGAAGAAAAAGGAAAGAGCGGGAGGGAGGGGAGAGGAGGGAGATAGGGAGGTATGGAGGAGGAGGAGGAGGAGGAGGAGAAGGAGGAGGAGGAAAGAAAGAAGAGAGAAGGAAGCAGAGGAAGGGGAAGAAGAGGAGGAGGAAGAAAGAAAGAAAGAAAGAAAGAAGGAAGGAAGGAAAGAAAGGAAAGAAAGAAAGGAAGGAAGGAAAGGAAAGAAAGGAAGGAAGGAAGGAAAAGAAAGAAAGAAAGAAAGAAAGAAAGAAAGAAAGAAAGAAAGAAAGAAAGAAAGAAAGAAAGAAAGAAAGAAAGAAAGATAGAAAGAAAGACACAAGACACTGGTGGGAATGCAACAATCTCCAAGAGAGTCGTGCAAGAGGGACACTTGACTAACACTGCCGCAATAGGATGTGATTTGCTGCCACTAGCCACAAAACCACACAGAAGTACCACAACTGTGGCCTCTGACCAGTGACACCCCAGTGTTCGGGTGTCACCTGCTCCTGCACCATCCCCTTCGGTCTCAGAGCTGCCTGATAATAAAGCCCTGAGTCTTGAAGATGAAAGCAGAAGCTATTCCAACCCCGGATCCAAAGGCCACCTTCATGGCCACAGCAACTGTGGGAGGCACACTGCCACCCCTGTGCCCACCACACAGATGTGAAAGAAACCCAGATGGCTGTAGTGCTTGGCCATGGGTCAGTCCCCGATGGACAGTCTGGACTGGAACTCAGTCCTCCAGCTCCAGAACAGATACTGGATAAGCCCTGTAACATACATAAACCCCCACCTTCAGCAATGGTTTGTGCTGTGGAGAGGCCATCAGAGGCCAGGTGGGTGCCTCCACTCCACTGTATCTCAATGGTCCCACCATGTACAGAGTGGTCTTGGGACACACATACTGACTGTCCACAACACAGGAATCCCTCCCTTGAAACCCCTCCCACTCTTGAGAGTTTCCTTCACTTTTCCTTAATAAATCTAAGTCTGTTCTGCTTAAAAGAAATAGATTCTGCCTGGCGTGATGGCACATGCCTTTAATCCCAGCACTTGGGAAGCAGAGGCAGGCAGATCTTTGTGAGTTCAAGGCCAGCCCAGTCTACACAGCAAGTTCCAGGACAGCTGAGGATATAGGGAGACCCTGTCCAAAAAAAAAAAAAAGAAAGAAAAGAAAAGAAAAGAAAAAGAAATAGATTCCTATTACTGGACATGGTGGCACATACCTTTAATCCCAGCACTCTGTAGAGAAAGGCAGGCAGATCTCTGTGAGTTCAAGGCCAACCTGGTCTACATAGTGAGTTCCAGGCCAGCTGGGACTACAGGAAGACCCTGTCTCAAAAGAACCAAGTGAAAGAAAGAAAGAAAGAAAGAAAGAAAGGAAGGAAGGAAGGAAGGAAGGAAGGAAGGAAGGAAGGAAGGAAGGAAGGAAGGAAGGAAGGAAAAGAGAGAGAAATAGATTCCTATGGGGCTGGAGAGATGGCTCAGCAGTTAAGAGCACTGGCTATTCTTGCAGAGGACACAGGTTCAAGTCCCACCAGCCACAAGGAAGCTAACAACCATCTATAACTCCAGGTCCAGGGGATCTGACACCCTCTTCTGACCTCCAAGGGCATTGCACAAGATGAGTGCACTTATATACAAGTAGGCAATAAACTCATAAAATAAAAATAATAAAATATTTTAGGGGCTGAAGAGATGGCCTAGCGGTTAAGAGCGCCGACTGCTCTTGCAGAGGACCTGGGTTCCGTCCCCAGCACCCACATGGTGGCTAAGAACCGTCTTTGACTCCAGTTCCAGGGGAATCCAACACTCTCTCTGACCTCCGCAGCATTCCATGACACAGGTGCACAAACCTACATGCACTCAGTACATTCATACACATAAAAAAAAATATATTTTTTTTTAAAGAAAAAAAATATATATATATTTTTAAAGAAATCAATTCTTCAACACTGAAAGCCACAAGCCTTCTCCTGGAGTTCTGGCTTTCACAGACTGGCAGGGCCTGGGGCTCTGCAGGAGGGAAGTGTGGTGGCTCCCAAGCTTGACTTCACCCTGCCTGGCATGGCTGGGTGGAGCTGGGAATGTCCTCCCCCCCAGTGCTGGTGAGAGGGAGAAGAGTGGAAAGGGGGTTGTCTGTAGATCTGCCTGGAGTCCTGCAGGCCAAACACTGTTCAGCAGAGGACAGGTTCACCCATCTCTGAGCCACAGTACTGGAAGCACCCGGTGGCTCTACCTTAGAAACTTCCCAGAGGGTGAACTGAATCTTACAGACTCAGGGAGGTGGGGGAGGTGGAAGCTGAAGAGGACCCGAGGTCCCCCTCAAAGATAGTCGCTGCAGAAGGAAGCACCCCTCCGACTACTCCCCCAAATTACAGAGGAGGTGACTGAGACCAAAAAGGATGTGGTGTGCCAAAGGAAAAAGTTCACAGCATGGCTAAAGCTGGATGCCCTGTCTCCTAACACCCTCACCCCCTGTTAGTCCTCTGGATTGAAGGTCACTGTGCTTGAAATCTGGGAGATTTGCCGGGCGTGGTGGCGCACGCCTTTAATCCTAGCACTTGGGAGGCAGAGGCAGGCGGATCTTTGTGAGTTCAAGGCCAGCCTGGTCTACAGAGTGAGTTCCAGGACAGCTGGGGCTACAGGGAGACCCTGTCTCAAAAAGACCAAAAAAAAAAAGAAATCTTGGAGACTCAAGACCCCTCAGCTGGGATTTTTAGAGATTGTTTCTTTTGTTACTGTTTTTTAGATAGGGTCTAGCCTAGCACTCTCACGGCCCACAGCTCCCGGGTGCTGCGATGATGGCACCCAGCCCCAGTCCTGGCTCTGAGATGTTCTAACCCAGCCTTTAATGCCTGTTCTAGTTTATCTTCCATTGCTGTGACAAAATACTCCGAGCAAAACCAACTTGGGGAGGAAAGGGTTTATTTGGCTCACATCTCCTGGTTCACAGTTCATCACTGACGGAGCCCAACATAGGAACTCGGGGCAGGAAGCTGGAGGCAGGAGCTGAAGCACGGTCCATGGAGGAATGCTGCTAACTGGCTTGCTCCCCTGGATCATGCTCAGCCTGCTTTTTTTTGGGGGGGGGTCTTTTCGAGACAGGGTCTCCCTGTAGCCCCAGCTATCCTGGAACTCACTATGTAGACCAAGCTGGCCTTGAACTCACAGAGATCTGCCTACCTCTGACACTCAGCCTGCTTTTTTTATACAGTATAGAACTACCTACCTAGGGGTAGCACTGCCCATAGTGGGCTGGGCCCTCCCATATCACTCAACAATCAAGAGAATACTCCACAGACATGGCCATAGCCAGTCCAATGAAGGAAATTCCCCAGTTGAGACTCCCTCAACCCAGGTGTGTCAAGTTGACACTAAAGCTATGTAACTCTATCATTCCATCCCTCTTTGAGGGTTTTCTAAACAGAGTGGGTGTTGTTTGCATGGCCTCTTGGTCCCCTTCTCCTCAGCAACCAGCCCAGTGCATCCCTCTAGATGGGATCAGGCAGAAATGAGCCTCTACCTTAACAAGGCAAGCCAGGCTCGTACTGACCTTGGTCAGACACAGTCTCTTAGGGACTCACCTGGTACCTCTGGGGATGAATTAAGAACCATGAAGGCATCTGACAGGCCAGCCTTGACTGGGTGCTGGGAGGGGCTGATCTCCAGGACAGCCATGGGGATCTGCAGTGGGGAGAAGAGGCGGCATCTACCCAGAACCCTCTATGGCCACACAGCCACCCTTGGGTCTCCCCACCCAGTGTCTGCTCAAGGACTCGGGCACCTTGAACCAACCTCTCATCCATATTCCAGGACTTCCTCGAACTTCTTCCCACCCCACGTGGGTTCTTCCACACAGGCTGTGTAACCCTCAGCTTCTCCCTCCCTCCCTCATCCATCTCCAAAGACTATGTGCTAACCCAGTGGCTCTCAAATCTGTCCAATTCTCTTCTCTTCCTTCTCCATGCCTCTCAAATACACCATCTCTCAGCATATCCCCTGAGTCCCCAATAGTCTGTCCTCCCCTCTAAGACCAGCGTGGCCTTTTCCAAAGACACATCTGGTTGTTATCCTGCCCCCTCCTACCCTTCCATCCTTCACTCATGTTAACTTCTGGTAGTGCTTTATACAAGCCAAATTCTGATCTACCACAGGATCTTTGTACATGCCATTCTCTCTCCTGTATGCATTTCACTCTCCTGTTTGTTGTCTTAACCCATTCTGCAAATTTCAACTCTTTCCCTTAGGGAAACTCCCCCCCCCCGCCCCCCCCCCCCGATAAGGTGAAGAGCCTCACTGCAGACTGTCAGCACCAGAAGCTTCTACCTAGGGTGGTGCCACTAGTCCTAGCAGCAATTCCACACTTGTCCCTGTAATTATTATCTGTCAATCAGACTTACAGCAGCATGTGCACGGGGGCCACAGATAAGCCCAAAGCTGTCACAGCACCAAGCCCTGTGCCCATCACACCGCAGATTCTCTACAAATATTGGCTGAAGGAAAGAGAGATTCCAAAGCCCACTCACCTCTTTGTAGCCGAAGACAATGCGGCCGTCGCGGTGCAGAGCCGCTTGGAAGGTGAAACTGCCCTGGTCCTCCCGGCCCTGGAGGTAGACATGGTCCCACTGAACAACAAAGACTGTTCCTGGGGAGAGCAGAGACCTGGCTGAACAGAGAGGCTGTGAAGGGGGCCCTGCAGACACAGTGGCCAGAGAGGACTAGTCATGGGTGGGTCCCTTTGAAATGATGGGGACTGTCTGCAAGTTGGTGTAGCAGGGCTAGGCACCCCACAAACATCAGCCTGGCCTCTAAGCTTCAGAGAAGACCACAGGTCCTGCTTCCGCCCCAGGTCCCCAACTTCTTCATCTCTTACCCTGCACATACCCCTTCCTTCTTGCCACCCCTGGAGATGAAAAGGAGGAGAAATGGAAATGTCTGCCTCCTGGGGCGGGCGGGGCTGGTGAGGGGAGCTCTGCCAGCTCACCCTGATGAGCACTTTCAAGTTTTGTTTTGTTTTGTTTTGTCTGGTTTTGTTTTGTTTTGTCTGGTTTTGTTTTGTTTTGTTTTGTTTTGAGACAGGGTCTTCCTGTCGCCCCAGCTGGCCTGGAACTCATTCTGTAAACCAGGCTGACCTTGAACTCACAGAGATCCCACTGCCTCTGCCTCCCAAGTGCTGGGATTAAAGGCGTGCACCACCACGCCCGGCTTAAAGACGGTTCTTAGCCACCATGTGGTTGCTGGGAATCAAACCCGGGTCCTCAGCAAGAGCAGTTGGCGTTCTTAACCGCTGAGCCATCTCTCCAGCCCACGCTTTCATGTTCTTACCTCATTCAACAACACTAGGCAACTCTCCTTCTTACAGATGAGGAAAGGGCATGGAGAAATGGAGGGATAGCTGTCTGGCTGTGTGACTATGGGCAAGTCTCTGCCCCTCTCTGGGGCTTGGACTCCTGGAAAGGGGGTAGACCAGGGATCCCCAGCGCTAGGGGGACTTAATACTCTCAGATTAAGCCTCACCATTGTCAAAGTAAGCGACTGTGGAGTTCTCAGAGTAGCCAGGGTTGAAGTTCGCCATCAGGGGAGCCACATACTGAGTAGCTGTGAGCATCCGATGCAGCACATCGCCCATGAAGATGAAGCCTAAGAGTGGAGGGAATGAAGTGTCTCAAGGGGCTGCTGCTTCTGGGAGCCTCCCCACCTGCAGGAGCTACACTCAAGCCTCACACCTCTGTTCCACATCCCCACCCAGTGGGCTATGGACTTTGCAACATAGCAAAATGGCCCGGTCTTGTTCTAGGTACCTGAGTGGGTACCTACCGTGGGGGTAGGAACAAGAGGAGGGGTGATGCTG
Source organism: Rhizomys pruinosus (assembly GCA_009823505.1). NCBI lineage: Eukaryota > Metazoa > Chordata > Mammalia > Rodentia > Spalacidae > Rhizomys > Rhizomys pruinosus. The sequence continues at coordinate 875,516 of VZQC01013897.1, forward strand.
AGGAAGCAGGACCCAGGATGACGGTGTGTGGGAATCCAAGATAGGCTCCTCCTACCAATAGGAACTATAGTCCTTGCTTCCTGACTCAGAAACATAGGGACCACAGGGCTGTCCACACTGGCTGTGCTGCCCCCCCACTCAGGTCAGCTGATTTGGGGGCAGGGGGTCAGACATGCCCTGACTCTCTCCTGAGAACAGGGCTTCCCCCCAACCCCCAGCCCAGCTATCCAGTCATCTCTGGTTAGTCCTCTCAGAGGCTGAGTCAGGCCAAGACCTCCAAGCCTTCCCTCAGCCCTACAGACTTGGCCTTACCTCCGGTTGCTATGGTGATCTGCCGCAGAGGGTGCCCGTAGAAAGGGAAATCAAAGGACAAGATCACTCTCTGCAGAGACAGGAAAGGGTCATTATGGGTGAGCTCCAGGCCAAAGGATGGTGACCTTCCTGCTTCAGACTTGTCTGAATAGAGGCAGACATGTCCTAGACAAGACCTCCCAAAACTATGGCTTGGTATCCCCACTAAGCCCCCTTTAAGTGACCTCAGGCCATAAACGTGTTTACTCCCAGGCAGCCAAGGCTGGCCCAGCCTCCCAGTCTCCCAGCTCAGGCTGCCCTGCCAGGCCCAGGCACTCACCGAAGCCTGCCGGTGGCTGCTGGAGAGGATTCTGTGGACCTTCACTTGGCTCCGGTTGACCACGGCCATGTCCACCCACAGTTCCCGGCTCCGGGGCTCACTGGGGCCATAGACACGGGACACATAGTAGCTGTGGTTGTCTTCCTGCATGGACAGAGGCAGAACACACAGGAGGTGTGAGGAGCCAGGCAAACCGGGTACCACTCCTTGCCCTTCCCACCCAGACTTCTGCAGACCTCAAGTCCTCTTGGCCCAGAGTGCTGGACCTACTAGACTAGTTTAGACCGGGGAGCCCTGAGGCCTAGAGAGCACTGCCTGTCTGGAGTCATTCCCCAACAGGTCTGGCCTTAGCCAAACCCATACTGGCTCCATCTGGGCCCAGTCCTGCCCAGATAATTATTCTGCAGCCCTGAATGTTTCAGAGAATGCCCGTAGGCCAAGTTCAGCATGTGGACACATAGGAAAAACCAACAGCATAGCCCCAAATACAGCCCTTGTCTGGAAGGAGCATGCCAGACTAGCAGGGACATTTAATTGTGCCTTTCCCCTGCCCTCAGGGAATAGTAGATCTTAGAAATCTAAGAGAAGAGACTGCAGTTGATCTTGGGGGAGTCACTAGTCTGTTGGGGGAGGCGAGACACATAATAACAGAAAACAGATGCAGACCTGTGTGGCACAGAGTGACAGAGCCTTCACTACCATCACCAGAGGGCAGATGAAGAGCAAGGAGTCCCTCTGGCCATAATTTTGGATCTCCCTATGTGGCTGATGGGAATGCCACAGCAGGCTGGCTTCACTCTGTGGTCTCCCAAGGAGGACAGAGCAACAGCGTGTTCCAGCTCACTTCTCTATTGCTGTGAGCAAACATGCTGACCAATACCAACTTGGGGAGGAAAGGGTTTTTGTAACTTATATTTCCCAAGTCATCATTTATGACTGAGGGATCCCAGGGTAGAAACCTGGAGGCAGAAGCTGGAGCTGAAGCACAGGCGTGGAGGACGCTGCTCACTGGCTGGCTCTGCTGCTTGCTTTTTTTTTTTCTTTTCCTTTCTTCCTTTCTTTCATTTTTTTTTTTTTTTTGTCCTTTTGAGACAGGGTCTCCTTTCAGTTCCAGCTGGCCTAGAGCTCACTATGTAGACCAGGCTGGCCTTGAACTCACAGAGATCTGTCTGCCTCTGCCTCCCAAGTGCTGGGATTAAAGGCATGCACCACCACACCCAGCACCAACCGGCTTTCTTATATGATATAGGATCTGTCCTAGTCTGTCTTCCATTGCTGTGACAAAACACTCTGACCGACACCAACTTGGGGAGGAAAGGGTTTATTCAGCTTACATCTCCTGGTTCACAGTTCATCACTCAGGGAGCCCAAGGCAAGAACTCAGGGCAGGAACCTGGAGGCAGGAACTGAAGCACAGGCCATGGAGGAATGCTGTTCACTGGCTTGCTCTCCTGGCTCATGCCCAGCCCACCTTATTATACAGTACACAACAACCTGCCCAGGGTGGCACCACTCATTGTGGGCTGGGCCCTTCCACACTGCTTGGCCATCAAGACAATACTCCACAGATGTGGCCACAGGCCAATCCAATGGAGCCAATTCCCCAATTGAGGCTCCCTCAACCCAGGTGTGTCAAGTTAACACTAAAGCTATCCAGCACAGGATCATTTGCACGGGGTGGCACCACCAACAGTGGGCTGGGCCCTCCCCTCCCACATCATTCAACAATCAAGAAAATGCTCCACAGGCCAGCCCACTGGAGGCAATTCCCCAAGTGACGCTCCTTTAACCCAGGTGTGTCAAGTTAACCCAGGATTAAAGAGGGGAAGATGGCTGGTGGAAGTAGGAGCAAGTGAATGCAGCCCTGCCTCCGCACTTCCTGGAGCCTGCCCGAGAGCATCTTAGGGGAGGCGGGTGGCGGACAGCAGGAAGGTCAGAGGCTCTCTGCAGTGATTGATGCCCTGGGCACTGTGGGTTATTAATTAGGCTGCCCAGTGGCCGCGGCTGCAGACACAGCAGAGCAAACCATGTTCTCCCTGCCAAGCTGCCAGCTGCCCAGCCAGCTCTCAGCCTGAGCCCAGCAGGAAGCAGAGAGATGGGGCCCAGTGCTGCAGAGAGCTGGACTACAGTTCTGACAAGTGGCCCACTCTGGACACCTGTGGGGGGACTTAGGGTTGGGGTGGGGTGGGAGAGATGAATGAAGGAACACTGTGTGGGGGTATCCTACTTCCTTTGCTCCTCCGTCCCCTTCCTGCCTCCAGGATATCCCCCCCACACACACACACCATCCTTCCCCTTATCAGCAGGTAGACAAACCAGACCAACCCACTTGGGGCCTCATCACCCTGTGGTGGTTAACTACCCAGGGCTCCCTCCAGACAGTGCCCTGGAGACAAAACCCCAGCCAGAGGGCCCAACACGAGCCAGCCCCCTCCTCTGTGTCTTCTCTCCATCTGTCATCCTCCGGGTACCGCTGAACACCCACCCACCACGCAACTCCCCAGCTACCTCTAGCCAGCTGTGCTCACTTCTGCCTTCAAGATGGCTGAACTGCCCAGAATGGCCATCCTTATCTTCTTCCCCTGTTGATTCAGTACTCAGCTTAAGCACTGCTTTCTGACTGATCTTTGGTCATTACTTGCCAATAAGAAAGACTCTTTGGGGCTAGAGGGATGGCCTAGTGGTTAAGAGCGCCCACTGCTCTTGCAGAGGACCTGGTTTCAATCCCCAGCACCCACATGGTGGCTGAGAACAGTCTGTAACTCCAATTCCAGGAGAACTCCAGTTCCAGGGGAATCCGAGACCCTCTTCTGACCTCCGCGGCATTGCACGACACGGGTGCACAGACCTACATGCAGACAGTACATTTGTACACATAAAAAATAAATAAATTAATTAATTAAAAAAAAGACCCTTTGCAGATGGAGCTCCCCATTCAATAGTCTGGGTAATCCTTCAGACAAAATAAATGTTTGCTATTTCAAGAATCACATGAACCATATGGGCCCAGACTTATTGGACTTTTATGCATGAAGCTACCTAAATGGGGGGCTCCACCCTGATGCCACCGCTCTTAAGGTGAGAACAAGTGGCCATGGCAAGGATATTTCCTGCTATTGCTTCTTCAGATACCAACTCTGGAGCCAGGAGGTCACCCAAAGGAGGACACCATGCCCACAGGTACCAGTGAGGCGCCTCTTATTCATGGTGCTCACAGACTCCCTTGAGAGCAGCAGTTTCATCTCTGCCCTTCCTCAGCCATGCCAGGACAGAAAGGTTTGACATCCCTCCTGTCTCCATCCTGCTCTGGTGGGGAGCCTGCATCTCCCTCAAACAAACAAAACACAGCGCCAGGATGCAAAGCTCTGCGCACGGAGGTCAGAAGAGGGTATCGGATTCCCCTGGAACTGGAGTTCTCCTGGAATTGGAGTTACAGACAGTTCTCAGCCGCCATGTAGGTGCTGGGGATCAAACCCGGGTCCTCTGCAAGAGCAGTGGGCGCTCTTTGCTAGGCCATCTCTCCAGCCCCCTTTTTCTTCTTTTTGAGAGAGGGTCTCTGTATAGTCTCAGATGCCCAGCTACTCTGGAACTCACTATGGTGACCAGGCTGGCCTCCATGTCACAGAGATCTCCCTGCCGCTGCTTCCTCATTGCTAGTATTTTTTTTCCTTTTTTTTTTTAATTTTTTTTAATTTTATTTATTTCTGTATGTGTATCAATGTACTGTCTGCATGTAGGTTTGTGCACCCGTGTCGTGCAATGCCGCAGAGGTCAGAAGAGGGTCTAGGATTCCCCTGGAACTGGAGTTCTCCTGGAATTGGAGTTTCAGACGGTTCTCAGCCGCCATGTGGGTGCTGGGGATCGAACCCGGGTCCTCTGTAAGAGCGGTCAGCGCTCTTAACTGCTAGGCCATCTCTCCAGCCCCCCTCGTTGCTAGTATTAAAGGCATGTGCCACCATGCCCAGCAAGTGTTACAATTCTTACCACAACATACATGGCCCTGTGGGACAGACTGTGGCACTGCCTAGCCAACATCCAATCCCAATTCCTGTTTACCAATAGAATGTTGTAGCAAGCATCAATATAGCCAGCAAAAACAAATAACGTCATTCCCTGGATGTGTTTCGTTACCATGTGAAGTCGTGTAACTCCTTGTCCCTCTTAGCTTTTCCTTATCCTTTTCCTGTCTGACATGCAGACATGATGTCTGGAGCTCCAGCAACTACATTATGAGATGAAGGCCAAGTACCACATTAAAAGGATGGGCAGGGCGCAGAGCTGGACGGAGCCCAGGTTTTTGACAACATGCTGGAAGAACGCCCCTTTAAGTCTCTGGATATCTATCACCTAAACATAAATCCTTTCTGGTGGGTGGTCCTTTCTGGTGGGTGGTCCAACCAAACACAGGACTCTCTCCACTATCTGGGTTTTAGTCCTACGAGGCTTCTTTCAGGTTTAGAAACTGCCAATGCTTGTCTGTCTTCTAGCCTTAAAATATTTTCCCCAGGGGCTGGAGAGATGGCCTAGTGGTTAAGAGCGCCGACCACTCTTACAGAGGACCCGGGTTCGATCCCCAGCACCCACATGGCGGCCGAGAACCGTCTGAAACTCCAGTTCCAGGAGAACTCCAGTTCCAGGGGAATCTGACATCCTCTTCTGACCTCCGTGGCATTGCACGACACGGGTGCGCAGACTTGCATGCAGACAGTACATTCATACACATACAGAAATAAATAAAAAAATATATATTTTCCCCAGAGCCACCCAAAAGCTGGCTGCTGAAGCAGGTTGGGTGGTGCACACCTGTGATGATCTGAGTACCTGGGATTCGGAGGCAGGAGGATGGAATTCGAAGTCTACTCAACTAAAAGTGAGTTTGAGGCCAGCCTAGGCTACAAAAAACCCTGTCTTAGCAGGAGAAAAAAAAAACTCACTTGACTCCTTACCCATTAGGGCCTGAGGGAGGGGTCACTTCTTCAAGGAGCCTTCCCAGGCCCTGTGACACCTTCATCACACCCTGAGCCTCTCCCAGCGTCTAGCACATCTGAGATGTCTTACCTGGCTTTCTTTCTTTCTTTCCTTTCTTTCTTTCTTTCTTTTTCTTTCTTTCTTTCTTTCTTTGCCTTTTTTCTGTCTTGTTTTATTTCTTTTTATATTTATTTATTTATTTACTTATTTATTTAGTCTTTTTGAGACATGGTCTCCCCTTAGTCTCAGCTGGCCTGGAGCTCGCTATTTAGATCAGGCTGGTCTTGAACTCACAGAGATCCGCCTGCCTCTGCCTCCCAAGTGCTGGGATTAAAGATGTGCACCACCACGCCCAGCTTTGTTTTATTTCTTATTTTGAGACAGAGTCTCTCACTATGTAGCCTTAGCTGGCCTGAAACCCACAGAGATCCGCCTGTCTTGGCTTCCAAAATGCTAGGATGAAAGGCGTGTGCCACCACACCCAGCTTACCTGGCTTTTATACCCATCATCTCCATGTTTGCACCATAAGACCCCAGTTCCCCAAGGGCAGTTGTGCCAAGCTGACCTGCCACAGTTCAAGACCTGCTTGTGCTCTGCCTGTTTTACTGCATGCACCACCTAGTCTGGTTGCAGAATTAGATCATGTTACTAAGCTGGTAAAACAGCAGAAGAAGAGAAATGGGTTTCGGGAGCTTCCAGGAGACCCCCTGAACCTCATTCCCTCCTGGCACCTTGAGCAGCCTATGCTGAGGATTACTGCACTGTGCTTCCCCAGACTCCCAATTCCAGAGTTTCCCCAAACCCCAGGTCTGCGCCAGACGCCGCCCTCTGACGCCCAAACAGACGCCAACATCTCTCTTGTTACCCGGCCTAATTCAGAGAGGGAGCACTGGGACTGTGTCATCTGGCTGGCCCACTGCTTTGAGTTCTGTACAACATGTGACAATGGGTGGTCTTGTCCACAGGCCCTACACATGCTCAGCTGAGAAGCCAGATCATGGCCCAGAGGCTAGCTCATTCTGGGAGGCCTCTAGGGACCTTCCAATGGCGTCTCTGAGGTGACAAAAGTTTGCATCTGTTCAGACTCAGGGACAGTCAGTATTAAAGCGACTGTCACCTGTAACTATATCTCAGTCCCTTCTGTTTGCTGACAGCACACCAGGCTGGGTAAGCTTGGCTCAGGGTCTGGTCCATGTTTGAGGGGCTATACATAATGATGGCCTTCTTGCTGGCAAGTCCTGAGGTAACACAGGACACCAGAAGGAAGATACTGAGGACACGCACACATGTGCATCCACATGCAAGGTCACCCATGCACTCCCATACAAGCATAAGCATATCCATGCATGAACATATATGTATATACATAAATACATGCATGCATACAATCACATGTTTGTGACACAAAGGCACATAGATCCATGTGAGTGTATACATGTGCATGCACACACAAAGGTACACAAGTATACACACAAGAACACATGTGCATGAATGCACACTGCATTCACATACAGTGCATGCACAAATACACATGTGTGCACACACATGTGGAGTAACATGCATGTACACAAATGCATGCACACAGGCACACGCACATACACAATAACAAAACACATGAACACATGTGCATAAACAATAACACATACACATGCAGACAAGCCTTAGATACATACATAGGCATACAAATGTGAACATGCAAGCACACACCCATACAAGTGCACATACAGGGACACACATGCACAGACAAATGGCAAAGACATACATGAATCTACACACAGGCACACATGCACATATAGGAACACATCCACAAAAAAAAAAAGGCCGGCGTGGTGGCGCACGCCTTTAATCCTAGCACTCGGGAGGCAGAGGCAGGTGGATCTTTGTGAGTTCAAGGCCAGCCTGGTCTACAGAGAGTTCCAGGACAGTTGGGGCTACAGGGAGACCCCGTCTCAAAAAGACAAAAAAAAAAAAGGAGCACATCCACATGCATGTTCACATGTGTGCACAAATTCACGTACATGCAAACACACAATCATGAACTTGTGCTGGACATGCATGTGGGGACATATGACCATACACGTGCAGGTACAGATGGAAACACATGCAAAACGGACACCCATAGTGTTCTAGTTTGCTTCTTCATTGCTGTGACAAAACACTCTGACCAATGCCAACTTGGAAGGAAAGGGTTTGTCTTACATCTACCGGGTCACAGTTCATCACTTAGAGAGCCTAAGGCAGGAACTCAGCTATCTTTGTTTTTTGGGTTCTTTTTTTTTATATAATTTTTTTTCCTACTTCCAAAAATCCATTTAATATATTGTCCTCAGATAGAGGACATATTAGATATTAAACTGATAAGAACAGATACTACACTTGATCTTAGCCAAAAGGCCGAGAAGCGATAGGAACTCAGCTATCAAGCACTCATGTGTACTCATGGACAGGGACAGGCACATGAACATATAGGTACAAATGCACAAAGATGCAAAAACATGCAGAGACACAGTCATGCACGTAACATAAATATACACAGACACAAACACATGGATGGATATATGTATATGGATATATGCATATGTATACATGTACACATGCACAGATATTCATGAGCACAACTATGGGTATCTCTGTACATGAGCACATGTATGCACTCAGGTACACCCATGCACATATGCACTCACACATGAGTGTGCACAAATACACATCACGCACATACATAAGTGCACACATACCACAAAGTATGTAAATAAGGGCTGGGTGTGGTGGCACACCCCTTTAATCCTAGCACTTGGGAGGCAGAGGCAGGCAAATCTCTGGGAGTTCAAGGCCAGCCTGGTCTACAGAGTGAGCTCCAGGCCATCTGGGACTAAAGGGAGACCCTGACTCAAAAAGACAAAAAAAAAAAAAGTACAATGCAGTTCCATCAAGTGTCGACATCATCTTCCCTCACCCCTAATGGCAAGTGTCACAAAAGCCACCTGTGAGGAAATGGCTGCCTACTGTGGGACCCCAAGCTCATGGAGCACATTTGTACAGCAGAGGCATCCTGGACACAGGCAGGTACCATGGCTCCTCAAGTTGTTCTCTGGAAAAGTGATGCTTTGGGGGCCAAGGGCTTTGGCTTCTGCAGCCTGAGACAATCAGATCCCTCCCCAGGGAGGCTGAGAAGCTAGTGGCAGAGGAGCAGAGCTGAAAGTGCCACTTCCACCTAGTCACAGGAAACACTTTTGCACTGGTGGGAGAAGGCACAGCTCTCTGCTTCCAGATAAATGAAGACTGGAAGAGAGAGGAGCTGAAGGGTGCCTGGGTTCCCAGCCGTTTTCTAGGTTCCTGGGGATCTAGTCCCCGACACAGCTTGGATGTCTGCTGGGAACTAAGGGCCCTCACATGGAACAGTGTTCCCTATAGGCTGATCAGAACATCCAGGGAGGTCCAAGGCAGCCCTTCATCCACACAGATAGCAGGAAATCTAAATAGCAAGAGAGAAGTGGAAGCCACGTTTCTCAGGCAGCTGTTCCTGGCCACCATGTTTGCTTCGTTTTGTTGGCTTCTTAATATGGAGTCAACCACTGTTCCTATGGCCGGGAATTTACTGTAGGTCCCTCCTCCTGCCGCCTACCTCAGCAGTCTGGATGGACGATGCCCACCACGCAGAGCTAGATCATTGCTCCCCAATAACCATGCCCCCATCTTCCTTCAGCAGCAGATGTTATAGTTTAGCTAGGTGCATGCCGCCCAGCCTGACTAGACCCCCTCTGTCCTTCTAGCTGGGTGTAGCTACATAACTGTGTCTGACCAATGGGAAGTGAGCAGAATGCTATGCCCTCCCCCAGCCTGGATGGAATGTAGGTTTCATGGCTGGGACTGAAACGGCCACCTTAGAATGCAAAATGGAGGGCAAGGTACAGAGGGCATGTCAGAGGGACCCTGCAGCCTCACACCACAGAGACGCTCAAGGGGTTTACAGAGGGCAGGTCAGAGGGACCCTGGAGCCTCACACCACAGAGACGCTCAAGGGGTTTACAGAGGGCAGGTCAGAGGGACCCTGGAGCCTCACACCATGAAGACGCTCAAAGGGTTTACAGAGGGCAGGTCAGAGGGACCCTGCAGCCTCACGCCATGGAGATGCTCAAGGGGTTTATTTTGTGTCTAAAGGCTGAATCTGCAATCTGCATTTTAATTAATCCCAAAAGGACAGTTTAGTGGTGCATGCCAGTCATCTCACACTTGTGGGTTAAAGGCCTTAGCTACACAGCAAGTTTGAGGCTAGCCTGGGCTATATGAGACTCTATCAAAAAAAAAGAAAAAGAAAAAGAAAAGCAAGCTCCATCTGGTCTTCCCAGGGCACTTCACACCCTCAGGCCCTGGTTCTGTGTGTCCTATACACACAGGCCACACCCAGCAATAAACCTGCCCTTAGAATTCTCAGAGCCCATAGACCATCATACATTTGACTCTGTTACCCCAGGGGGTGGCGCTCTAGGTGCTGTGAGGACTGACTTGACATTACAAACAGCATCGACAAGTCCACCTGAGACAACAGTGTGAAGCCCTGGTCAGCAATCTCCATGTTTCGTAGCTGGCAATGTAAGAAGTTTAGAGGTGGTTTTTGTTATTGCTGTTGCTTGTCCCTGAAATCCTTTGTGCTAATGAATCTTCGCCAGCAGCTCAGGACTCCATCCCACCACAGAAAAGCCTTCTCCAGCACCTCTATCCCACAGCAGCCCCTGGAGCATCTCTGGGAATCCCCAGGGTTCTGTGGGGCATCATTTGAAGCCCACAGGATGAAGTGCATGGGCGGTGGCATGGACCAGACCCAGGTTCAAAAACTGGCTTCATTCCAATGGTTCCGTGCCAAGCGTCATTCTCCTTCCTGGCACCAGTCCTTCCTCAGAACCTGAGATGCCACAGTCTTGAAAGGATTCCATGAAACAGATCAGCACAAAGCTCCTGGCCCTGTTCCTGGCCCATCGCAGGTGTCTGGTAAGTGGCAGCTATTGGGATGATTTTGTTGGACCTTCCAGAAAGGTCTTGATGCTGCCTTATCCAAACAATTCCTGCTCCATCCTAGCATCCGCACAACGGTGGCTCATCTCCCTCAACTGCTCATGCCCAGAGTCCCGCCAGGCACTTCAATTCCGACAGCAGGACTGCATTTACCTTGGCTGAGCTCAAGAAATTTCTGGAAAGGAACTCCAACTAAGCTGTCACATCAGCCATCACCTGCCAGCCAACTGGCAGATAGAGAGGCTGGGTAAGCAACCAAGGGCGCCCTGCAGGGCCCGCAGGAGAGCTTGTCAGGGCAGCACTGCGGGGAGCTGGGGCCAACCCAAGAAGGCTATGAGGAGGGGCCCTGAATCACCCAGCGCCTGCAGCCCACAGTCCACAAGGCTTAGAAAACTGTCAGGAATGTGTTCTAGATTCTGGCTACTCCACAGCCAATGACAGCACTTAGGAGCTTGTTAGAAATGTGGGGTCCTAAGTCAGGCATGGAGTGTACTGTACAATTCTAGCTCTTGGGAGACTAAGCCAGGAGCATTGCCTTCAAGCCTGACAACCTGGCAATGCAAGTCTGAGTTCAATGTCCAGAATCCACAGAGTGGAAAGAGAGAACCAACTCCCCAAAGTTGTCCTCTGACCTCCACACTGCTGTGGTGGCTCGTGCATGCACTTCCCGAACACACACACACACACACAGACACACACACACACACACAGACACACACACACACACACACACACACACACACAATAAATGCTAAAAAGAGCTGCTTCATGATGTAGTTGTGTGGTTAAGTGGAAAGCCATTGGATGAAGCTGGCCCTCAGGAAGGAGTCATCTAACATCAGTTATTTTCCTCTCACCTCATGCACAAGCCCTGGTTTGTCCCCTCAGGAACTCCAGCTGAAATTTGGTCCTAATTGTAACAGTGTTAGTACCTTTCAGAAGGGATTAAGTCATTAGGAGGGATTAATGTGCTTCTTGAAGGACTGGATGAGAACAAATTGTTAGGAAGTGAGGCCATCCTTGTCTTTGCAGGCATCTGCTTGTCCTTCTGAATTTTTCAAACATTTATTTGTTTATCTTTTGGGGAAGAGTCTTTTCGAGACAGGGTCTCCCTGTGGCCCCAGCTGTCCTGGATTTCAAGGCCAGCCTGGGCAACATACAGAGTGAGACTCTGCCTCAAAAAACAAAATGTGAATTTTCTTCTACATGGACTTTGTTTTGTTTGTTTTGTTATGAGACGGGTCTCCCTGTAGCCCAGCTGTCTGGAACTCGCTCTGTAGACCAGGCTGGCCTTGAAACTCACAAAGATCTGCTGCCTTTGCCTCCCAAATGCTAGATTAAAGGCATGTCCACACGCCCAGCTTCAAATTTATTTATTTGTGTGTGTGTGTGTGTGTGTGTGTGTGTGTGTGTGTCAAGGCGAGTGTGTAGAGGTCAGAGGAGTCAGTTTTCTCCTGCTCTGCGGGTCTGGGATTGAACTCAGGTTGTCAGGCTTGGCAGCAAGCCCCTTTACCTGCTCAGCCATCTCACCTTCTGTTCTGCCACAGTATGAGGCCCTTGCCAGATGCAGCCCCTGAGCTGTGAGCTAAGTATACATTAATAAAAAAAATTTTAATTTTACTTATTATTTTATGTATATGAGTATACTGTCTGCATGTAGGTTTGTGCACCCATGTCATGCAATGCTGCAGAGGTCAGAGGGGTGTTGGATTCCCCTGGAACTGGAGTGTGACGGTTCTCAGCCACATATGTGGTTGCTGGGGATCGAACCCTCTCCTCAAGAGCAGTCCGTGCTCTTAATCACTGAGCTATCTCTCCAGCCCCTAAATATACATTTTTTAGAGTCTCAGCCCCAGTACCATGTAGAAAACCAGGTGTCATGAAATGTGGTTGTGATTCTGGCACTGGGGAGGCACAGACAGGAGATCCCTGAGGCTTGCCAACCAGCTGGCTTCACCTGACTCAAAAAATAAGAGCCTAGGGCTGGAGAGATGCGCTAGAGGTTAAGAGCGGGACCGCTCTTGAGAGGACCGGGTTCGTCCCCAGCACCCACTGGCGGCCGAGAACCGTCTGAAACTCCACTCCAGGAGAATCCAGTTCCAGGGGATCCCACGCCCACTTCTGACCTCCGCGGCATTGCACGACACGGTGCACAGATGCATGCAGACAATAATTCGTACACACAGAAATAAATAAAATTAATAATAAAAAAAAAAAAATAAGAGCCTTGCTGGGTGTGGTGGGACACCCTTAATCCTAATCTCAAAGAGGACGAGGCAGGTGGAGCTCTGTGAGTTCAAAGCCAGCCGGTCACAAGTGAGTTCAAGGCCAGTGGGCTAAGGGAGACCCTGCAAAAAAAACAAACAAAACAAAAAAGGCCATGTAGAAGAAAGGTCAATTTGTTTTTGAGGCAGAGTGCATGCTATGTCGCCAGGTGGGCCTTGAATATAGAAAGCCGACGACCGAAGGACGCCAACGAACACCAAACCAGTGGCAGGGGCGGAGAGGAGGATGCGATGAGGTGGAGGTGCGGAGGATTGAGGCGGGTGATGTGCTTTGGCTGCTGAAGGAGGGTCTTCGTTGCGTCAGCCGCTTCCCTTCCCTCTTCAGCTGCAGATTCTGTTCTCCTCCGCCTCATACTATCTTCCTCCTCCTCCTCCTCCTCCCCTTCTTCTTCTTCTTCTTCTTCTTCCTCCTCCTCCTCCTCCTCCCCTTCTTCTTCTTCTTCTTCTTCTTCTTCTTCTTCTTCTTCTTCTTCTTCTTCTTCTTCTTCTTCTTCTTGTCTTTTTGGGACAGGATCTCTCTGTAGGCCCAGCTGGCCTGGAACTCCCTTTGTAGACCAGGCTGGCCTGGAACTCACAGAGATCCACCTGCCTCTGCCTCCCGAGTGCTGGGATTACAGGCATGCGCCACCACGCCTGGCTCCAACCTTTTTTTTTTTCCCCAACCATTTTCTTAACTATCTCCTTTTTACTGGACATATGCGGATTTTCTGGATCCCAGTGTGAATTCACTGTCCATGCTTTTCAAACTTGAGGGAGACTATCAGCTCTGTGGGAATCCAAGTCTACCTCCACAGGACCCAGCAGCTCCCAATGTCCCTCAGTACCTCCAGCCTGTGAAGGGCAGTACCTGAGGCTTCTAAGCACAGCATCCTCTTTGACACTGGGATTCTATTTTTGTACTTTCAGGCAAGATCTGTGCAAGATCTTTCTGGCTCACCCACTTGGCTTGTCTGATTTTTATAACTCTCTGAATGAGACACTATTTTTCCCACTTTACAGATGAGGAAACTGATTTACCGTGATGACTTGGCATTCGTGCTGTCTTAGCCTATTTAGGCTGCTCTGACAAAAATACCTTAGGCTAGATAACTTAGAAACAAGAGAAGTTTCTTGCTCACAGCTCTGAAGGCTGGGAAGTCTAAAACCAAGGCCCGAGTGCATTCCGTCTCTGCTGAGGGCTTTGTAGAGAGCACTTTGTTGCTGCTCAGTTTTCCACGCGGTAGGAGGAACAAGTAAGCTACACCCGAGGACTCTACCTCTGTAGCATCATCAACACTCCACCCCCATGCCCCCCTGCCCCGCAAAGGCCCTACCTCTCAGCACTGGGGATTCTATTATAACACATGAATTTGCTCAGAAGATACATACCATCTTATCTAGGACCAGAATACAGTGACCAACTATCTTGGTGTGTCTAGACCACCTAGGATGCTGGGTGGTCAGTGTTAAGACCACTTTGGGAAAATCAGGATGGCTGGCCACCATGGGCCACAGCCCAGTTCAGAGTCAGCCAGTGTGTAGCAGCCCTGTCTGTGCCAGCCACCTGGACCGATTGTGCATCCTATCTGCAGTCACATTTAGTCAACAGCATCCGCAGCACACAATGAAGAACTGGGCTTGAAGCTCAAGAGTTTTCTCAAGATAGCAGGGCGTGGTGGTGCACGCCTTTAATCCTAGCACTCGGGAGGCAGAGGCAGGCGGATCTTTGCGAGTTCAAGGCCAGCCTGGTCTACAGAGTGAGTTCCAGGACAGCTGAGGCTCCAAGGAGACCTTGTCTCAAAAAGACAAAAAAAAAAAAAGACTAAGATAAACAAATCCAGTTTAAAAGTGTTCAAGGGCTGGAGAGATGGCCTAGCCATTAAGAGCACCGACTGCTCTTACAGAGGACTCGGGTTTGATCCCCAGCACCCACATGGCGGCCAAGAACCATCTGAAACTCAAACTCCAGGAGAACTCCAGTTCCAGGGAAATCCGACGCCCTGCCCTCTTCTGACCTCCACGGCATTGCACGACACAGGTGCACAAACCTGCATACAGACAGTACATTCCTATGCATACAGAAATAAATAAAATTTTTAAAAAAGTGTTCAAAAGCATTCAGTAGATTTTTCTCTAAAGAAGATATACAAATGGCTAACAAACACGAAGAAAGATTTTCAATGTCATTAGTCATCAAGGATCCTCAAATCAAAGCTGTGATGTGAGTTGAATGTCTTGGTACCTATAATCCCAGGAGGCTGATACAGGCGAATAACACAATTCAACTATAGGCTACAGAGTGAGTTCTAGCCTAGGCTACAGAGTGAGACCCCACCTCAACAAACAAACAATCAAACCAAACGAGGGACTAGGAAGATGTTCAGTAGGTAAGAGTGCTTGCGATAAGAACAAGAGGGACTGGAGAGACAGTTCGGTGGTCAAGAGCACTTGCTGTTCTTCCAGAGGACCCAGGTTCAACTCCCAGCACCAACAATGCAGCTGACAACTGTCTATAACTCCAGTTACAGGGAATCCAACTCCCTCTTCTGACCTCTGTGGGCATTGTTCCACAGGAGGGCACTTATACACATCCAGGGAATACACTTGTGTACATAAAATAAAAGTAATAAAATCATTTTAAAAGATAAAACTTGGAGCCATATAGTGGCTCAGGACTTTATTTTTTTTTTATTTATTCTTTTTTTTACAAGTCAACAGCTGAAAGAAACAAACACAGACATTACAGGAATGGACAGTGCATTGCCTCCAAAATAAATCTACAACAGATCTGTTTCATCCTGGCTCCTAGACATTAAGAACCATCATTTACATTACTTGAGCTCCAAGGAAAGCCAGAACAAGATGATCAACAGAAAAATCCTAACGGCAAAAAAGGCGCTGTCACTGCCTTTGTTCAGAAAATCCTCTAGTGCAAGAGCATCATCTACCTGAAAGATCATGAATCACAATTAAGGAATACTCATACAAAACTAGTTCCTTTATTCTTGAAAAAGTGCATGTACTATACTTCTCATTAAAAAACAGACAGAACACGAACTAATGGAAGACGGTTTGCCTCCATCTCTTGTCAATGAGGAAAGGCCAGAGTGATTCTTTGATTCCAATTCGAAATGGTGTCCGCTGGCCAATGCCCAAGGTCTCCAATTTGGAACAGTTAAGTTGAGCATTTTGAGGGCGTTGTGCTCCTATGACCGGGCTCTCAGTAATAGGTCTTAAGTGACTGCTGGGCAGGTTGAAGGCATCTGCAATCGCACATGCCATTTCGTACTTGGTCATCTGTTCGTTGCCAGACCAGTGAAAGGTTCCCTTAATTGATGGATCCAGCATCCTCTTCTCTGCCAGCTGTCGGCACACACTAGCGACATCTTTAACGTGTGTGGGAAACCTCTGCTGCCAGTGGTCCATGTTCGCTGACTTGTTGCTGAACTGCACCTTGTCAAACATGACAGTCACAGCACTTTCTTCCAGCTTTTCAACCTCCCCATATAGAACAGGAATTCTCAACACAGCAGCTCCTAAATGATTCTCTAGGACCACCTTCTCTCCTTCTAATTTTGTTTTGCCATACAAATTTAGGGGACTTGGTATATCTTCTTCTGTATAAGGTGGATTTGTTCCGTCAAACACATAATCGGAGCTAATGTAAATGAGAAATGCTCCAACTGCAGCTGCTTCCTTTGCTAAATTCCCAGAGGCATTCACGTTAAGCTGGGAAGCTGCATCCGGCTGGCTCTCTACAACATCCGGTCTCCTCTCTGCTGCACAGTGCACTATGACGTGAGGCTGAAAATCATGAATGAGCTGATGAACTGCTTCAGAATCCAAGAGGTTGACTTGTTCAAATTTTGGTCTTGCTCTTCTAAAGCCACAGCCATTGGCATGCCAATTATTTTGCTGAAATTCTTTATAGACGGCTCTGCCAAGAAGCCCAGTGGCACCAGTAACCAGAACCCTCCTGTTAGGGACGTTTACTTCTTCCTCCACCAGCTGGCAACTGCCGGGAACGAAGTGGATAGAGAGCTCCTTCTCCCGGCCCACCATGCCGTGTTCGCGCCGCCGCCACCGCGGCCACCGCCACCTCCAGAAGAGCACCTCCGGGGCCTCCGTGGCTCAGGACTTTAATGCCAGCACTCAGAAGGCAGAGGCAAGCAGATGTGAGTTCAAGGTCATCCTGGCCTACATAGTGAGTTCCAGGCCAGCTGGGGCTACAGAGAGACCCTGCCTCAAAAACCAAAAAGAAAAAAAAAATAAAATGGGCATGATGGCACACACCTTTAATCCCAGCACTCAGGAGACAGAGGCAGGCAGATCTCTGTGAGTTTGAGGCCATCATGGTCTACACAGCAAATTCCAGGCCAGTTGGGGCTATAGGAAGACCCTCCCTCAAACAAATGAACGAACAAACAACAAGCTAAAAGGTAGATCATTGCCATGAATGCCTGTAATCCCAGTGCTTGGAGGCAGAGGCAGGACTCTGGAAGCTCACCTGCCAGCTAGCCAAGCCAAATGGTGAGCTTCAAGTTCAGTGAGAGATCCTATCTCATAAGGTACACTGGGGAGGGATTCTCAGCATCCCTGGTTGAACGCTGCTCAGGGCAGAACTGAGTAGAATGGGTGCAGACCCCCTGGAGGCCCTGGCGCCCCCTGGAGGCCGTGTGGATGAGCGCCACGTCAATGGAGCAGAAGTCCTTAGAGGCCACTGAGACCAACAGTCTGCCCAGGTTTGGCTCTTCTCTTCAACAGCATGTTGAAGCATAGGGAATGATCTCTTTCCTTTGCTCCCTCAGAGGAGTACCTGCCACAGACAGGCACTGATCACGAGTGACAGGACAGCCTGACTCTAAGATCCCAAGAAATGCAGGCAACACAAATCCAGATACTCCAGTGCAGGAGGTGCCAAACAACAGGGGAAAAAACAAAGCCCAGCTGCAGCTCAGAAACCACCCCTTCTAGAGCTTTATCTGCACCAGAAAGCCAACCAGGTACTTCCCATGGTGCCTCTGGGGACCAGGGCTCAAGCCTCTTCACCATCCTTTCTGCTGTTTTCTGGGTTCCTCTGGCCTCAACAACACCACCTGAACGGGGCACAGCCCCTTGCTGGGGTTAGGCCAGGAACCAGCCCACAGGATCCCAAGAGCCCTGGCTCCAGCCACCGGGCTGTCATGGGTTTCCATTAGTGCAGCTGCTTTCCCGCCTCCGGTCTTGGCAGAGGCTCCCTGCATCTAACTCATCGCAGCCCAGGGTAGTGAGGAGTCCTGAGACTTTTCCTCAGGATGCTGCTGAGCAGAGGCCCCTCCCACTCACTCTAGCTCCAAGTGCTGGTATTGATAGCTCTCCAGGTAGCTTCACAAGGACGAGAGACCTCTGAGCTCTCTTCCAGACAGGTTACCTCCTAAACTCTGATCCAAGTGCCTCTTAGGAAGAGCTTGGGACAGCCAGGAAAGGGCCTGTCCAGGTGGTCTTGCTCTACATGTGGCTGCTTAGTGTGTAGGTGGGTGTGTTGGGGGGGTCATGAGCCTCCAGACAGCGGAAGTCTATGTACTCAAGTACTGCCACATGGCGCCTCAGCCGGCCTGCTGCTCTGGCTGCCTTTATTTATTTGTTTGTTTGTTTGTTTGTTTGTTTGTTTATATTTAGGGAACTTTGACACAGGTCTCACTCTTTAGTTCTGGCTGACCTAGAACATATTATGTAGTCCAGGCTGGTCTTGAACTGATGGCAATTCTCCTGCCTCAGCCTCCTGAGTGCTGGGATTATATCACCTGCCTTTTTTTTTTTTAATTTATTTATTCTTGTATGTGTATGAATGTACTGTCTGCATGTAGGTTTGTACACCTGTGTCGTGCAATGCCGTGGAGGCGGAGGTCAGAAGAGGGTGTCAGATTCCCCTGGAACTGGAGTTAAAGACGGTTCTCAGCCGCCATGTGGGTGCTGGGGATGGAACCCAGGTCCTCTGCAAAAGCAGTTGGTGCTCTTAACCGCTAGACCATCTCCCCAGCCCTTATTTATTATTTTCTACGTGTATGAGTGTACTATCTGCATGCAGGTTGGTGCACCTGTATTGTGCAATGCTGCGGAGGTCAGAAGAGGGTGTCAGATTCCCCTGGAACTGGAGTTAAAGATGGTTCTTAGCTGCCATGTGGGTACTGGGAATTATACTCAGGTCATCAGTGTTCTTAACCACTGGGCCATCTCTCCAGCCCCCAATATTTTTTATTTAATTTTTATTTTGTGTGTATGAGTGTTTTCCCTTCATGTGTATAACTGCATGACCAGCATTGGGTGTAAGCCAGAAGAGGGCATTGGATCCCCAGGAACTGAAGTTACAGATGGTTGTTAGTCACCACGGGAGTGTTGGGAACTGAATCCAGATCAGTGTTCTTAACTAACGAGCTATTTCTCCAGCTACCCACTGGCACCCCTTTTTAAAGACAGGGTCTTGCGGGGCATGATGGTGCACGCCTTTAATCCTAGCACTCAGGAGGGAGAAGCAGGTGGATCTTTGTGAGTTCAAGGCCAGCCTGGGCTACAGAAGTGAGTTCCAGGACAGCCGGGACTACAGGGAGACCCTGCTTTCGAAAAAGCCAAAAAAAAAAAAAAAAAAAAAAAACGGCTTCTTAACTAAGTTGCTCAGGTGGGTCTTGAATTCACTCTGTATCTTCCTGTCTCAGTTTTCCAAGTAGGTGGGCTTACAGGTCCAGCTCTGACCACCATTATCAAATTAATTGGAAACTTGGGGCCCTGAAGTTCCTACACCAGGGTAATTACACAGGGATTTTTTTAGTTATTTTGTTTTTCTAGCCATGGAACTCAGGGCCTCGAATCTGAGGCAGGTGTTCCACCATTGAGCTATACCCAGCCTTTCATGGGGACTTTGAAAGAAAGGAATCAGGGCTGGAGAGATGGCCTAGTGGTTGGGAGCACTGACTGCTCTTGCAGAAGACCGGGTTCAATCCCCGGCACCCACATGGCGGCTGAGAACCGTCTGCAACTCCAATTCCAGGAGAACTCCGGTTTCAGGGGAGTCTGACACCCTCTTCTGACCTCCACGGCATTGCACAACATGGGTGCACAGACCTACATGCAGACAGTACATTCATACACATAAATAAATAAAAATTAAAAGAAAGAAAGAGAGAAAGAAAGAAAGAAAGAAAGAAAGAAAGAAAGAAAGAAAGAAAGAAAGAAAGAAATCCCCAAGTTCCATCTTCAATGTTTCTGAACTGCTCTGTCAGAGCGGAGCCCAAGAATTGGCATTTGTTTTTAAGCCCTGGTGTTACTGAATCCATTTTGGTCTTTTTTTTTTTTTTTAAGTTAATGAACACATCCATCCTTTCACATAGCTACTGTTCTCTTTGAGAGTCTGATGGGGATATTTAGGATTATCCTCCTAGCAAGTTTTAAGGCTATGACACAGAATTGTTCCTATAATGTCACGTTGCTATACATTAGGCTTCAGTTCATCCTGCGTATATGACACTTTGGACCCCTTGACCAACACCTCCCCTCTTTTCTTTCTCCTGGTCCAGCTCCTTGGCAGCCACCATTTTGCTCTTTGCTTTTGTGAGTCTGTCTTGGAATCCGCCCACTGTGCTTCCACTTCTATAGCTCCCTCTGGCTGAGACCTTCTGCAGCTTTACATAATCTGTCTATTCCTTTTTTTTTTTTTCTGTCTATTCCTACCTAGCTTCCGGCAGCCCTCACCTTTCTAAGCTCCTAAGCCAGGCTAGCTGCTCTCCCAGCGAGCTCCACACTGCTAGAGCAGCCAATTCTGCTGTAGAGTTTCTATCTGTGGCTGTTGGCTGTTTGCCCGTGTCCCTCCCAAAAGATTTGTGTTCTAGCATATTGGGAGGGTTCAGTACTATGCACTGTATTTATGGATGAAGTGTTGAGGTTACCAGGTTTCTAACTCACAGAAGCCAAGAGTAGAGAGAGGCCTTGCCAGCTGTTTTTATGATATGTAACTATATAACTGATGCATTAAACAAGCAAATTTTATGGAATGGGATCAGAAATATGCTTCATTTTTACCTCCCACTTTTTTTTTTTTTTCTGGGCTGCTGCTGAGCCTCTCCCTACCCCATGCAAGAATGTTGACTGATTTGTTCTTGTGCCTAGAGCTACAGCTGCTTTGAGTTCATGAGCACAGTGGCCCTGTCATGCCCAGAAGACACTGCTTTACTTTGGTGCTCCCTCACATTTGGCTCGTACACTCTTTCTACCTCCTCTTCTGTAGGTCCCTGAACCTTTGCAGGAGGGGTGTGATATACATGTCTCATTTGTGGCTGGGCATTCCACTGACACTTTGACTAGTTATGAGTTTCTGCATTAACCACTGAGCAAACTTCTCAGATGAGGTCTGAGAGCTGCACTAATCTAGGGATAGCAATACATGAATTTAGATGACATTCTGATACTATGTTGATTTAGCAAACTAGTAGGAGTAGTTTGTAGTTATCACCCCTGGGGCCCAGGAGCTACTCAAACATGGATTCTTGACTAGATTTATAATATCAGATATGTGCTATTTCTCTTCCTTTGAAGCAGGCCTTAAATGGGAAAGTCATTATATATATGTATATATATATATATATATATATATGTGTGTGTGTGTGTGTGTGTGTGTGTGATACATGGCTTTTTCTTTTTTTTTTTAATTTATTTATTTTTAACAAATCTAGACCCATGTTCCCGCTCATTCCCCCACCCCGCCAGAGCTCATGCATTCTGCCAAACATGCTTTTCATCTCTTAGTCTTTCTCAATATTGTC
>VZQC01013897.1:901884-933701 GCA_009823505.1 Rhizomys pruinosus
TCTGTTGGAGTTCTATGTTGCTTCTTGTATTGGTATTGGTTTGTCCTTTTTTGTTTGGGGAAGTTTTTATCTATTATTCTGTTGAAGATCTGATCAATACCATTCTCTTGGGATTTTCTCCTTCCTCTATTCCTATGATGCGGAGTTTTGATCTTTTCTTTTTTTTTTTTTTTTAATTTTTTTTAATTTTATTTATTTTCGGTATGTGTTCAATGTACTGTCTGCATGCAGGTTTGTGCACCCGTGTCGTGCAATGCCGCGGAGGTCAGAAGAGGGTGTCGGATTCCCCTGGAACTGGAGTTCTCCTGGAATTGGAGTTTCAGATGGCTCTCGGCCAGCCATGTGGTGCTGGGGATCGAACCCGGGTCCTGTAAGAGCGGTCGGCTCTCTTAACCGCTAGGCCATCTCTCCAGCCCGAGGTTTGATCTTTTCATAGTGTCCCACAGCTCTGGTTGTTCCATTTTGTGTATTTTAAATTTTTCATAATCTTTCCTTGAGGTTTTAGTTGTTCTTGTTTTCTTCCAGGTCTGATATTCTCTTGTTCTGCTTCCTCCATTCTGCTTCTGAGGCTTTTTTTCATTCCTTTCCTCTTGAATGGATGAGTGGTTGATTCCTTTTTTATTTCCTCTTCTCGATTTCTTTAGTGTTTCTATTCTTTTTGGAGCTTCTCGATCTCTTTTGTAGCTCTTTGTTCGCTGGTTGGTTTTCTTTTTCCTTTTTTTCGCAGTGGATCTTTTCAGTGTTCCTATTTCTTTCTCGGAGCTTGTCTATCTCTCTCTCTGATTCAGTCCTTCTTGAGTTCCTCATTCTTTTCTTAGATCTTTAATTGTTTTTTATTCTTGTAGTTCTTTAAGTATGTTCCTGATTGTTTTTCTGATATCTGTTCCTGGGGCAACCCCAGAGGTGAGGGATCCCACTGCAGGAGTCTTCCATAGGGTTGGTAAAGCTTGGCGTGGGATTATCCTGCCCCTTTCCAGTGTAGTCTCTTCTTTGTGATCCTGGCATATGGGCTTCTCCTTGCCTGTATTCCAATGTGAGTCCTAAATGCCTCTTCACTGTGTTGAAAGCTTGCTTTGCTTGCCTCCTTCAGATGCTTCTTCGTAATCTCAGTTGGGGGGGGCAGCTCTTCAGCCTGCGCCCCGGCACCTTCCGCTGGGCTCAGGAGATCTCCCCATTTTGGTCTTAATGAGCCCTCTGCTCTTTCTTAACAGCCTCAGACAAGTGTTTCCAGAAGTCTGTGTTTCTGTGGCTATTTTCTATAACACTCATCCTCATTTTTATTTATTTGTTTATCTGTTTGTTTATTTATTTATTTCTTGACAGGGTATCATTGAAAAGCTCTGGCTGGCCTAGAATTCTCTATGTAGAAAAGGCTGGCCTCAAACTCACAGAGATCTGGTTACCCTGGCTCCTGAATGCTTGGGACTAAAGTCATGTACCACCACCCTGGCTGAGACATACTCTTTGGGCAGACTGAGATACTTCCTTCTCACCATGGCCTCTGGCCCTGGGGGGGTATCAGTTATTTAATCCAGGGCCCAACAAAGCAATGAGGAGCGGGGAACCAACAGGAGTCGATTCCTTAGGGTCATTTCATTGTCTGGCTGTCTACACTACCATTCTTTCATGCTAACCCTGCTCCTTGGTTCTGAAGGTTCCAGAACACAAGATAGAATGGGAACTGAGTGAGCTGTGTCCTCTGAGAGTTCACCTAGGGGCAGGGATGAGGGCCCACCAAAGGAGGCATTTACCTCAGGTACAGTGGTAAGGGAACCCAAAAACGCTAGAAGAACATCTTACTATGACATTTTTAAAAAAATTTTTTATTTATTTCTGTATGTGTATGAACGTACTGTCTGCATGCAGGTGTGTGCACCCGTGTCGAGCAATGCCGCGGAGGTCAGAAGAGGGTGTCGGATTCCCCTGGAACTGGAGTTCTCCTGGAATTGGAGCTTCAGACGGTTCTCGGCCGCCATGTGGGTGCTGGGGATCGAACCCGGGTCCTCTGTAAGAGCGGTCGGCGCTCTGAACCGCTAGGCCATCTCTCCAGCCCCCTTACTATGACATTTTAAAAATCAAAATTAGTGCCAAACACTAGTGATATTTTGATGAACAAAATCTCAAAATGTTAAATGAAGACAGGATTGATTAATCAGTATGCCAAACATTTCAGACCCTGAGGTAAGAGAAAACTCAGTAACAGAAATGATTCAAAGGGTGGGAAAAAAATATCTTAAAATTTATAAAGTACCCTTAGAGAGAAAAGATGTTTCATCCATGACACAGGAACAGGAAGGAGGCTTTTCAAAAATACATAATAAAGAGCTCTGGAAAATATAGCCAGAGCCAGGCGTGGTGGCACACGCCTTTAATTTCAGCACTCAGGAGGTAGAGGTGGGTGGATCTCTGTGAGTTCATGGCCAGCCTGGTCTACAGAGCGAGCTCCAGGACAGCTGATACTAAAAGGGAGACCCTGCCTCAAAAATACCAAAAAAAGGAAAAAACTAAAAAAAAAAAAGAAAGAAAGAAAATATAGCCAGATGTGGTAGCTACACTTTGATTCTAGCCTGGCCTAGATAATGAATTCCAGGCCAACCTGGACAGTCACTACAATTTCAGAAGTCTGGGATCCTAGGAAATACCCTAAAAGCTTCCAGAAGTATATGCAAAGATTAGAAGTTAGAGTGACACTCAATCTCATGTTTTATTTTTTGATCCAAGATCTTGCCATGTAGCCCAGGCTGGCCTCGAACTCTCAACAATCCTTCTGCCTCAGCTGTCTAAGTGCTGGGATTACAGGTGTGAGCCACCATGCCCTACGGTTACACCAAATCTTTTTGGGGGCAGAGGCAGAGGAGGTGTTTATGTGAGGTGAGGGGTCTCATTACATAGCCCAGGCTGACTTTGAATTCTTAGGCTATCTTCCTGCTTTGGGCTCCCAAGTATGGTATTACAGAGTGTGCCATCATGCCCTCTCATTACAGCAGAGTGCTTCACAGTGACATTGGAAGACAGTGGTGAGAGACCTTCAAGCTTTTCTCCAAGTCTATATTCAGTAAAACCATCAGTCAAAGGAAAGGATAGAATAAAGGCATGTTCAAACCTGCAGGTTCTCAGAAGAGTCTCTGTCAGGAGGAGGCGGCACTGGCTGCCAGCTGTGGGGCAGGTAAGCAGCCCAAGCAAGGGAAACACTTTAATTCTTTTAAGTTTATTTTTATTTATTGGACTTTTTGAGATAGGATCTTACATATTCCAGGCTGGCCTGGAGCTTACTATTTAGCCAAGTTTGAGTTTTTGAGCTTCTTCCCTCCTGTCTCTGAAGTGCTGGAATCAGAGGCATGCACCACCACA
Source organism: Rhizomys pruinosus (assembly GCA_009823505.1). Classification (NCBI taxonomy): domain Eukaryota; kingdom Metazoa; phylum Chordata; class Mammalia; order Rodentia; family Spalacidae; genus Rhizomys; species Rhizomys pruinosus. The sequence continues at coordinate 905,236 of VZQC01013897.1, forward strand.
TCTGGTTAATGCGGTGCTGGGAATTAGACCAGGGCTTCACAATGCTAAGCAAGTACTCTGTTAACTGGGCCCAGCCCCAGCTCCTTTGATGACAGGTTTGACCACATTTTAAGTTATATTTGAAGCCAAAGGATGACATGTAAGAAAACGTACCCTTAGCCGGGCATGGTGGTGCACACCTTTAATCCCAGCAATTGAGGTAGAGGCAGGCGGATCTCTGTAGGTTCAAGGCCAGCCTGGTCTACATAGTGAGCTCCAGGCCAATGGGAGACCCTGTCTCAAAAAGACAACAACAAAAAAAGATTGAGCACCATGCCCCATTCCCAGATTAAGGAAGCTCTGCCTTAACTGCAATTGAACTGCTCCCTTCATTCAGGCCCCTGCAGGGTGCCCCTTCCTTAGGCCCAGCACCCTGGGCCTCAGCAGCCATTAACCTTTAGGGCCCCACAGTCTGAAGGCAAGACAGAAATGTTACGGGGTTGCCCAAACTGGTAGCCAGGGTGTAATCAATAACAGCCACCTTCAATGTCCAGGCTGTGCATCCTGAAGGAGGTCTCTTCACCTCTGGGTCCTGGAGGAGGTAAGTAGTTTATAAACTCTGAGATGCTTTGATCTATGACCGGGCCTGGGGTCTGCTTTCCTCCCCTCCCCTGGGATCCCTATCCATTCCAGTCTCCACAGCTGCTACCTGGGCTGGCCTCTGCTCCCCTCCCCCTCCACGTTGGTTCAGCACTCACCACCACGATGGTCCTATTGTCCGGGAGTGTGTCGATGGCCAGAGAGCCCCCACCCAGGTCCTGGCTCAGCTGGGTCCTACTTGGCTCCGACTCCTGCCCTGGGCTCTCTCGGACTCTCCGACTCCAGCCTTGCCTGGTCCCCTTGGCAGGCCATCCAGAGCCTTGGATTTCAACGTGACCTGAGAGGAGGGACAGAACACTGAGTGCAGGCGTGCCAGGGAAAGGATGTGAGGTGGGGTCCACCCTCCTTATCCTGCAGAGACCTCAACTGCATACCATCACTAGCTCTGTAGACACTGGATGATCCGAACAGCAGATTCGAAACACAGTTTGCATAAGCAATGCTTAAACCCTTCCGTGCTGCAAAGTGGACACCATGTGTCTGGGAGACTGGAATCAGGGTCGGAGTTAAAGGTCTGACAGTGGGTTGGGCGTAAAGAAGAAGAGTCACACTCAGGCTTACTGCCTCTTAACGGTCACCGTTCCCAGTTTCAGTGCCCACTGCAATCACCTAGACAGCTTTCAGAGTCGTAAGGTCAGGGCTTCTCTCTAGGGGCCTGAGGGACTGGGTGGCCCCAATATTAGGTATCTACAGATATGTGAGGAGATAGAGGAAGGAAGATCAGGCTTGGTAACATAGCAAGTTTGAGGCTAGCCTGGAGACCCTGTCTTATAAAAAGAAAGAAAAACTAAACCCCAAACAGCAACAACAAAAATAAACAACAAAAAAGATCTCAGAGGAGTCAGCTGGGCATCACACACCAGTCATGCCCCCTTGGAAGGACTGAGGGAGGAGGATCACAAGTTGGGAATCCAAATTAGATTACGTAGCAAGACCCTGTCTCAAAAATAAAAGTGAAGGTGCTGGAGAGATGGCGCAGCAGTTAAGAGCACTGGCTGTTCGTGCGAAGACCCAGGTTTGAATCCCAGCACCCACGTGGCAGTTAACAACCATCCACAACTCCAGTTCCAAGGGATCCAATATCCAATGCCCTTTTCTGTCCTCTGTGGGCACAGCACAGCACAGGTGCACTTACATACATGCAGGCATAACAGTCATACATATAAAATAAAAATAAGCAGCCGGGCGTGGCACGCCTTTAATCCTAGCACTCGGGAGGCAGAGGCAGAGGCAGGCAGATGTCTGTGAGTTCAAGGCCAGCCTGGTCTACAGAGTGAGCTCCAGGCCAGCTGGGACTTAAAGGGAGACCCTATCTTGAAAATACCAAAAAAAAACAAACAAAAAAAAAACAAAACAAAAAAACAAGCCAGGTGTAATGGTGCATGCCTTTAATCCCAGCGCTCAGGAGGCAGAGGCAGGTGGATCTCTTTGTGAGTTCAAGCCAGCTTGTTCTACACAGGGAGTTACAGGCCAGCTGGGGCTACAGAGAGACTTTGTCTCAAAAAAAAAAAAAAAAAGCAAAACAAATAAAATAAAAAAGTTAAATTCAATAGCAAAATACTAGGCAGAGGTAGGCAGAACTCTGTGAGATCAAGGCCAGCTGGTCATAGCAGGTTCCAGGCCAGCTGGGGCTATAGGGAGACCCTGTCTCCAAAAACTGAGTAATAATAATTATTATTACTACTACTAATAATAATATAGAATAAAAAATAGAAAGATCTCAGGGAAATCTCTCAGCATTCTGCCAGTGTCATTCTGAGTCCTAAACCAGCTCTGGGTCTCCCTGCCAGAAATGCACACCTTCCAGAAGTGCCTGGATGTTGACACCAGAGACTGGAGAGCTCTAGCTGGGGGGCAGAGGGGGGTGCCTCAACCAGGGTTCCATTTTGGACTGCAGAAGTCTTTTTTTTTTTTTAATTGGCACACGCTTTTAATCCTAGCACTTGGGAGGCAGAGGCAGGCGGATATTTGTGAGTTCAAGGCCAGCCTGGTCTACAGAGCGAATTCCAGGACAGCTGGGGCAACAGGGAGACCCTGTCTTGAAAAGACCAAAAAAAAAAAAAAAGATTTATCTTTATTTTTAATCATGTAAATGTGTGGGTACACATGAGTGCAGGGACCACAGGGACCAGAGGTGTCAGAGCTCTGTGCCACGGAGATACAAATGGTTGTGGTTGTGATGAGAACTGCACTTGGCTCCTCTGCAAGAACAGCAAGTGCTCTTAACCCCTGAGCCATCTTCACAGCTCCTCCCAACACTTTTTTTTTTTTTTTTTGGTCTTTTTGAGACAAGGTCTCCCTGTAGCCCCAGCTGTCCTGGAACTTGCTCTGTAGACCAGGCTGGCCTTGAACTCACAAAGATCCGCCTGCCTGTGCCTCCCAAGTGCTAGGATTAAAGGCGTGCACCACCACGCCCGGCTATATAATTTTTAAAAATTCAGACGGGCCGGACATGGTGGCGCACGCCTTTAATCCTAGCACTTGGGAGGCAGAGGCAGGTGGATCTTTGTGAGTTCAAGGCCAGCCTGGTCTACAGAGCAAGTTCCAGGACAGCTGGGGCTATAGAGAGACCCTGTCTCAAAAAGACAAAAATAATAATAATAATAAAATAAATTTTTTTTTTATTTTATGTGTATGAGTGTTATGCCTTCATGTACATAAATGTGCCCATGTCTTGCAATGCCCTCAGAGGTCAGAAGAGAGCGTTGGATCCCTTGGAACTGAAGTTACAGATCTTTGTTAGCCTCCATGTGGGTAGTGGGTGCTATGAAACAATAAGCCATCTCTCTAGCCCCAAGCTGTTTTGAGCCTGGATCATTGTGGTTAGGTTTTCCTATGCTTTGTAAGTTATTTAGTGACATTTCTGCTGCCTACACACTAAATATCAGTCACACACACACACACACACACACACACTATACACACCAGGTTGTAATAACTGAAAATGTTTCCAAACATTACCAGATAGTCCCTGGGAAACAAATCGCCTTCACACCCCACTGAGAACCACAATTTTGGCCCTATTGCCACCTTCAAGCTTTGACCTTGGGGAAATCACTTTCCCCGTGTAGCAAGAGGCTTAGGTACCAGCTGGAATGGCAAAGAGGTTTTATCTAAAATGCCATCTCGCATCCATTAGCAGTAGCCAGAAGTCCTCTAGCCAGGAATCCCAGGGCTTCATTTGTATTTAGCAGGAGAGATTGTCATAATCGATTAGTAATGTCTGCCATGAGCACAGGATTGGAAAGTGGCCACACACAGACAATTGTACCAAGACTCCAGTTCCCTCAGGGCTGTTAGACTGATTATAAATGACACTGAAAAGCATCCTTTTCCATTTCAGAGAGTTAGGGCACTGAAGTTGTGCCTCATGTTGCCATTCTAATTGTTGTACCCACACCAAATGTGCAAGGGACCCATACCACCCCAACCTGCGATCTTCATCAATTTTGGGTCCTAGGTCACAAACCCCTCTCCTCTCCATCTCTGACCCCACCTGGCTGGACACTGTTCTAAATGCCCCCATTGAGGTCACTCTGTGTCCATCCTGGAGACAGGCTCCTTTAGGCCTCTCTCCACTCTCCTCAGAGTGTCCAGCAAACACTAAGTGCTCAATCACTGCATAATTGAGGACATGACACTTGGGGGTAGCTCTTGGGCAGCAGCAAGGTCAGGTTGAGAGAAGGCTTGGCTGTGCAGCTCAGGGCCTGGCCAGGACACTGCTGTGGGGCTCTGGTTTGTCATTAGACATTTTATCCAATTAAGTCATTCTTGGCGGCTGGCGCCTGCTGGACTCTTGCCAAGCCCCTCTCACTTCTCTGCCCCTAATCATGGCCAGATGCTCCTGGAGAATGTGGGCAGAGGGACAGTCCTGAACTCTTCCCCAGGATGCCTACCGGATGGCCAAGAGCCTGGGCTGCCGCCCACTGCTCATGAAGGCTGCCTGGCTCTACAGGTTTGGTCACAGCTGCTCAGAGGCAGAACTGTCTGTGCTGAGCTGGGTGGTCTTCTCCCCAGGTCCTCCTGCGAGGAGCCCCCCGGAGGGGCAGGAGCCAGGACCAGAAAGGCCCAAGCGTAGAACCAGTGGAGGGGCTACTGTGAGGACAAGCAGGCAGTACCACCCTGCAACTGGCTGTGGAGGGGGGTGTCAGGGATATGAGCTCTGCAGGAGTGTGGGGAAAGAGACCTGGATTCTCTGCTTTACCAGGCCCCCCACTCCTAAGCTGGCATCCAGGACCTGGAAGTTTACCTCTGTAAGCTTCAGCGACACTAGTGGCAGGTAGCCCTGAGGGAGATGCAGGAATGAGGTTCCTATTGGCCAGGGTCAGGGGCACAGGGTCCATGCACAATAGTGAGGCAAGGGTAGGGGGGGCTACAAGAAGCTAAAGTCCCCTGGCCTGGCCCTGAAGGGTCCCTTCAGCCCCTCCTTTTTTGTCTGGGCCAATATGTCACCCCTCAGCCCATGAGAGAGGAATCTACACAGCTGGCTGCTGACACTGGTGCAGGACCACACGCCTGGGCACACAGGAGTCTACTGGAATGCTCAGGGGGCACAGCTGGCCATCCTAGGACACCCTGCCCTGCTTCCATACCTCAGGGCCCGTTCCATCCTTGCTTCTAGAACACAGCTGTTCGCTCATCAACACAGTCACATCAGCACTAGTTTTAGATCCATTTTACAAATAGGGAAACTGAGGCACAAATATATTATAGAATCTTCCTCGGAGTCACTCAATCAGTCAATGGCAGGGTCTGAACTCAGGCAGGTGAGTTCTAGTCAGGTCAGAACCATAGAAAGTGCATTAAGAACCTGATGTGGCGGGGGGGGGGCGGCACTAGCATCAGAGAGGTTGAGGTGGGAGACACTTGAGTTCAAGGCCAGCCTGGACCACGAAAGAAGCAACTGGAAATCTCTTTAGGTGATCTCTTAGGGTGCAGGGGCAGCCCCAAGGGTGGGTTCCTGGAGGGGCCTGCCTTGGGTGCCATAGGCCTGAACATGGCAGTTGTCCCTGATCCAGCATAGCTCTACTGTAGGTAGTGGAGCCGACCTGAAGAGCCAGGTTATGCCCTCCAGAGCCTGACCCAAGGCTACTCTTCATCCCATCCACCACTCGACCTAGTCTTCCCAGTCCCACGGCCACCACACTACCCAGGGCACCAGGGCCTCCACTCTGCATGTCATCGTAGAGCTCGTTTCTCACACCCTAGCTAGAGAGAGTCATCTAGAAGGCCCACTTGATTCTGTCTCTTATGTGTCCAGCTCGCCACATCCCTCCAGTTGATCTAGCGGCTCTCATAGCCAGGCCCCTGCCTGCTCTCACCTCCCTCACGCCCCCCTAGGCCCTGTTCAGCAGCCAGTAGAGCTCTGTGCAGTTTTCACAGCTGAGATCACTCTGCTCCTAAATCACCCTTTCTCTGGATGAGCTCTCTCTCATCCTTGAAGTCTCACAAAATGACACTGCTTCCCAGAGTCTCTCCTCACACAGATGCAGGCCTATGCACATCTGTGCTCTGGGTGCCGGTGCCCAAGAGGTCCCAGTCAGAGATGAGGAAGGCTAGGCAGGGAGGAGGGGGCAGGCCTTTACATGCCCAGCACCATGCCTTATGGACAGAGCACACCCTTCCCTATGCAGAGCCCTGCTGGTGACGCCCACTGTCTTAACACATAGCAAAAGCCCACGGGTTTGGCACCAGGCAACCTAGAGGCCCAACTCTGAACCAGCACTGACTGTGATGCCACACAATCTACAGACTCTCTTGAAGCCTCCATTTCTTTTTTATTTGTTTGACTTATTTATTTTTATTTTATGCATATGAGCGTTTGCACGGCATGTATGTAAGTGTACAATATGCCTGCAAACACCCCCAGAGGCCAGAAGATGGAGGTGGATCCCTTGGGATTAGAGTTAGAGCAGTTAGCTGCCACGTGGGTTGCTGAGAACTGGACTAGGCTCCTCGAGGAGCCAGTGCTCTTAACCGCTGAGGCACCTCTCCAGCTTCTAAGCCTCAGTTTCTAAATGGGTTAGATAGGGGTGAGAAATTTTCTACCACTTACTAGATGGAATCTTTTTTTAATTAAAAAAATTTTTTTATGTGTACTGTCTGCATGTAGGTTGGTGCACCTGTGTCGTGCAATGCACGCAGAGGTCAGAAGAGGGTGTCGGATTCCCCTGGAGGACTAACCGGAGTTAAAGTTGGTTCTTAGCCGCCATGTGGATGCTAGGAATCGAACCCGGGTCCCTTTGCAAGAGCAGTCGGTGCTCTTAACTGCTGAGCCATCTCTCCAACCCCTAGATGGAATCTTTAACAAAACAATGTACAGAAAGCACCCAGCAGCTTCCCCACCCCACTACCAGCTGGGAATAAAGCTCAGTTAGTAGAGCGCTTGCCTAGCATGCAAAGAGCCCTGGGTTAGATCCCCAGTGTCTGATAAACTGCCTGTGATGGGACACCCCTGTCATCCCAGCTCTCTGGAGGAAGAAGCAGTTTCTTGAATAGGACAGTCAGGGAACCCCCTCTGATCCACCTGCTCATTCACTTTTTCAACATGATTTGATTTGATTTGATTTGATTTGATTTGATTTGATTTGATTTGATTATGTAGCTCAGGCTGGCCTCAAACTCACTATAGAGCCAAGGATAACCTCAAACTTCTGTTCCTTCTTCCCAACACCCTATCAAGCAGCCTTGCTCTCCATGTGGTCCACCATGCCCAGCTTCTCAATACATATTTATTAAGCCCCTTCTACATGCAATGTGTGGCTCAGGGGTGGGAGACTGTGTGTTCCTAAGCTCAAGAACCTTCCAGACTCTTCCCAGAGACACAGCACAGTGTCTCAGGACCGGGTATGACTGCTGCCAGGGCCTGCTATCAGGGGGGGCCTCTGAGGAGAGGACCCTGGGGCTGATCAGAAGTCCGAAGTCTAGTCCCAGTATGTTGATTTAGTTTGAGTCCCTGGTGAGCGAGGAAGTAGATTATAGCTAGAAGGACTACTAAACATCTGTCCAACCTCCACTGTGGGGACTATGGCTCAGTGAGCAGGAGGATCCCAGGTCCCCTGGTGGGTGCTGGGACTGGCTTTGTGCAAGACTCTTAGCCCTGGGACCCCAGCAGCCTCTTCCTTCTATGTCTTTTTTGGGTGTCTCTGTTGCCTGTGGGGCCAGACCCTCAGTGCCCCTTTCCCTGAGCCTGTGGGGCCAGACCCTCAGTGCCCCTTTCCCTGAGACTCTGTGCCATCTTCTGTCTGTCATCTGTCTGCTGGCTTCTGGTCTCCCTGTCACCAGACTCTTATTTTGGGTCACCAGTGCCTCCTGTTCCCATTCTAAGGATGCACGTGAGATGAAGGTTCTGGGGTGGAGGGACCTCACTGCTTCCGGGGCTCTGAGAGTCATTTTAGCCTAGGCTGGGGCTGGGTCCTCAGAGCCCCTGGAGGTTGCTGTTGATGGTAGGGGTGCCATGATCCAGAGCAAGCAGACGGTCAGTGTGTGGGGAGCCCCGGGGGCCCCATTCCTACACCTGTCCTCCTAGGACCTCCACAGAGCGGGGGAAGAGTCAGCAACTGCTCTTCTGGCCTTGTGCAGCCTCCTTGGGGCTAACCTCAATCTCTGTGCAGCCTCCTTGGGGCTAACCTCAATCCCGCCAACTGCTGACTGTCCACATCTCTGCGATGAATCTCAAACCAAAGGAGATAGTGGATCCTCACTTAAAGAGGTGACTCAGGTCTGTGGCAGCACCCCCATCCAGTCTCACTGCCTCTCAACAATCCATCCCCAACCCTCTCCGTGACTCAAACCCCTCATCCGCCAGCCCCTTCTGAGTTCAGAAAATCACACCAGGCTGAGGCTGAATCAGAAACCAGCCTGGCCAATCCCTTCCTATTAATTTTTTTTAAAGTTGCCTGTACACATCTGAGAAGGAAAAAAAAAAATGTAAGAAAGAAAAAAAAGGTCTTTCACAATTCCTCAACCAAAGCCAAAGGTTTTGTCAATAGCTTCATTTTATAAGTGAAGAAATGGCCCAGAGAAGGTAAGAAACTAGCCCAAGGTCACACAGCAAGTGAGACAGCAAAACTAGAAAACCAAGTGTCCAAACACCCTCTTTTTGTCACCCTGAAAGCTGATGGGTCAGCACAAGTCTCCAGGCATGTGGCTTCTCTACCCTCTGCCCACACTGTCGCTGTCATCAACACATGTTCCTCCCCCGACATACCATCTCATCCCCCAGCTACAGCACCCTCCTTCCCTGACCCCGTCTGAGGGGCACCCAGGTCTGTCTTTTAACTGGCTTAAAAATCACCCACCTTGCCGGGCGTGGTGGTGCATGCCTTTAATCCTAGCACACGGGAGGCAGAGGCAGGCGGATCTTTGTGAGTTCAAGGCCAGCCTGGTTTACAGACTGAGTTCCAGGACAGCTGGAGCTACAGGGAGACCATGTCTCAAAAAGACAAAAAAAAAAAATAAAAAATAAAAAAAATCACCCACCTCCCCAACCCCAGAGAAAGCGCCGAGTCTAAAGTAGACGTTGAACAGCCGCCCTCCTTGACAACATGAGGAACTCAAGGTAGATCTCCAGATGGAAGAAATGATTTGAGAATGGGGTGAAGGAGTGTCCCCAGTGGCGGCTCCTCCCCCACACTGCAGAGCCCAGGAGGACCCGAAGGAGATCCTTGACGCGGAGGGGGGTGCTGGGGAGCTGCAAGTTGCTTTTCAGGAGCCCCTGCCTCTCCACCCTGGTGCTGAGGGGAGCAGGTTGGACGGCCACGCCGCCACGCAGGGCAAAGGCTGGACCCAGATGCCCACCCCCACCCCCACCCCCACCTCCGTCCTCTGCCAGCTCCCACCGAGGCTCCAAGCACGGCTGGACCGAGCCCGGGGCGGCTGTGGGTGGCGGAGCCGGGGACAGCCTCGCCAGCCCCTGGCGGAACTCTGCCCCCTGGAGGGACGGGCCGGGGGCGCGCACCGCCGGTCGGGGAACCTGGGGCCCCGTGCGCCCCTGCGCCCCATGGACGGCCTCCCGGGTCCTGCTCGCCCGCACCTGCCCGGCCCGCGCGTCCTACCTGGCTGCGGTGCGGGGCTGAAGGCGCGCGCAGCCCCGCGGAGCAGCAGCAGCAGCAGCAGCAGCAGCAGCCCGAGCTGGACCCGCATGGTGGGCGCGGACGCCCCGGGTTGGGCGCGCGTCCCGGGCGGCGGCGAGCTGGGCGCGGGTGCGGAGCCCGCCCGAGAGCCGAGCGGCGATGCGGCCCAGGGACGGCGGGAGGGCGCGCCGGGAGGGCGGGGCGCACGCCGGGGTCCCCGCCTCCCTGAGGCCACGCCGCGGACTCCCCCAGCGAGGCCACCGCTGCACCCCCACGCCCCGCACCCTACCCACCCCCAGCACCGCAGATGGAGAGGGCAGAGGCCTGGCAGAAGTAGTGAGGACCCCATCTCCGCTCCAGAAGACCAGCCCCATTCACCCTTCAAAGCCAGCCCACAGCCACCCTGCTCTGGGAATTGAACTTTTTTATTTTTATTTCCAGGATAGAATAAAAATACCCGCAATTTAGGAGACTTAATAGACGGCTGGGAATCAGGGCAGGGCGCGAAGGTGTCTGTGACCTACTTCCTGGGAAGAACTGGGACCTGGGGAGGAGAGGGCTGAGGGTGCCCAGGCTTGCCACCTGGCTGGAAACCCGGAGACTGCGGAGGAAAGGGGACACGCGATGCGCTTCCCCGGGGAGGCTACGGGTGCGGACCGCAGGACGGTGTGCACTGGAGAAGGCGGGTGGTCGGGCACTCAGGCCCAAAGAAGGACTTGAGGAAGGAAATGAGCACCAATGCTCCCTCACCCCAGAACCCACGTCCCAGCCTTCCCCAGATCAACCCTCTATGCGGTGCTATAGGGTGAAGCAAGGCTGGACAGGGACTCAGGCTCTAGCCCAGGCTGGCCTCGAACTCTCGGCTGTCCTCCCGCCCAGCCCGCCTCTGAATTCTTTTTTTTTTTTTTTTTTTTTTTTTCTAATAAAGAGGCCATCAGAGAAGGAGACAACTCGCAGGATACCAAATTTAGCAGTAGCCACAAGTATATAGTCTCGTAGGCCAGGAATCTCCAGGCGTTGAGTTCATTAAATGAATAAGTGTAGCAGGAGAGATTGCTCATAAATCTGTTTAGTAAGTGTCTGCCATGGAGCACAGGCATATGTGACAAACAGTGGCTCCCACACGACAGGGACGATTGAGGTACCAAGACTTGTTCAGATTCATACCGATCAGGAGGCCTGGTTAGACAGGATAGATTATAAATGACACTGAAAAGCATCCTTTTCCATTTCAGAGAGTTAGGGCACTGAAGTTGTGCCTCATGTTGCCATTCTAATTGTTGTACCCACACCAAATGTGCAAGGGACCCATACCACCCCAACCTGCGATCTTCATCAATTTTGGGTCCTAGGTCACAAACCCCTCTCCTCTCCATCTCTGACCCCACCTGGCTGGACACTTTCTAAGAATGCACCCATGGAGGTCACTCGGTGTCCACATAATCCTGAGACAAGCAGAACCTTAATAGGCTTCTCCTCTTCCACTCTCTACCTCAGAGGTCCGCTCGCCACAGGCCAAACACTAAGTGCTCAATCACTGCATAATTGAGGACATGACACTTGGGGGTAGCTCTTGGGCAGCAGCAAGGTCAGGTTGAGAGAAGGCTTGGCTGTGCAGCTCAGGGCCTGGCCAGGACACTGCTGTGGGGCTCTGGTTTGTCATTAGACATTTTATCCAATTAAGTCATTCTTGGCGGCTGGCGCCTGCTGGACTCTTGCCAAGCCCCTCTCACTTCTCTGCCCCTAATCATGGCCAGATGCTCCTGGAGAATGTGGGCAGAGGGACAGTCCTGAACTCTTCCCCAGGATGCCTACCGGATGGCCAAGAGCCTGGGCTGCCGCCCACTGCTCATGAAGGCTGCCTGGCTCTACAGGTTTGGTCACAGCTGCTCAGAGGCAGAACTGTCTGTGCTGAGCTGGGTGGTCTTCTCCCCAGGTCCTCCTGCGAGGAGCCCCCCGGAGGGGCAGGAGCCAGGACCAGAAAGGCCCAAGCGTAGAACCAGTGGAGGGGCTACTGTGAGGACAAGCAGGCAGTACCACCCTGCAACTGGCTGTGGAGGGGGGTGTCAGGGATATGAGCTCTGCAGGAGTGTGGGGAAAGAGACCTGGATTCTCTGCTTTACCAGGCCCCCCACTCCTAAGCTGGCATCCAGGACCTGGAAGTTTACCTCTGTAAGCTTCAGCGACACTAGTGGCAGGTAGCCCTGAGGGAGATGCAGGAATGAGGTTCCTATTGGCCAGGGTCAGGGGCACAGGGTCCATGCACAATAGTGAGGCAAGGGTAGGGGGGGCTACAAGAAGCTAAAGTCCCCTGGCCTGGCCCTGAAGGGTCCCTTCAGCCCCTCCTTTTTTGTCTGGGCCAATATGTCACCCCTCAGCCCATGAGAGAGGAATCTACACAGCTGGCTGCTGACACTGGTGCAGGACCACACGCCTGGGCACACAGGAGTCTACTGGAATGCTCAGGGGGCACAGCTGGCCATCCTAGGACACCCTGCCCTGCTTCCATACCTCAGGGCCCGTTCCATCCTTGCTTCTAGAACACAGCTGTTCGCTCATCAACACAGTCACATCAGCACTAGTTTTAGATCCATTTTACAGAATAGGAAACTGAGGCACAAATTATTATAGAATCTTCTCGGAGTCACTCAATCAGTCAATGGCAGGGTCTGAACTCAGGCAGGTGAGTTCTAGTCAGGTCAGAACCATAGAAAGTGCATTAAGAACGGAATGTGGGGGGGGGGGCGCACAGCAATACAGAGGGTTTGAGGTGGGAACACTTGAGTTCAAGGCCAGCCTGCCCGAACACGAAAGAAGCACTGGAAATCTCTTTAGGTGATCTCTTAGGGTGCAGGGGCAGCCCCAAGGGTGGGTTCCTGGAGGGGCCTGCCTTGGGTGCCATAGGCCTGAACATGGCAGTTGTCCCTGATCCAGCATAGCTCTACTGTAGGTAGTGGAGCCGACCTGAAGAGCCAGGTTATGCCCTCCAGAGCCTGACCCAAGGCTACTCTTCATCCCATCCACCACTCGACCTAGTCTTCCCAGTCCCACGGCCACCACACTACCCAGGGCACCAGGGCCTCCACTCTGCATGTCATCGTAGAGCTCGTTTCTCACACCCTAGCTAGAGAGAGTCATCTAGAAGGCCCACTTGATTCTGTCTCTTATGTGTCCAGCTCGCCACATCCCTCCAGTTGATCTAGCGGCTCTCATAGCCAGGCCCCTGCCTGCTCTCACCTCCCTCACGCCCCCCTAGGCCCTGTTCAGCAGCCAGTAGAGCTCTGTGCAGTTTTCACAGCTGAGATCACTCTGCTCCTAAATCACCCTTTCTCTGGATGAGCTCTCTCTCATCCTTGAAGTCTCACAAAATGACACTGCTTCCCAGAGTCTCTCCTCACACAGATGCAGGCCTATGCACATCTGTGCTCTGGGTGCCGGTGCCCAAGAGGTCCCAGTCAGAGATGAGGAAGGCTAGGCAGGGAGGAGGGGGCAGGCCTTTACATGCCCAGCACCATGCCTTATGGACAGAGCACACCCTTCCCTATGCAGAGCCCTGCTGGTGACGCCCACTGTCTTAACACATAGCAAAAGCCCACGGGTTTGGCACCAGGCAACCTAGAGGCCCAACTCTGAACCAGCACTGACTGTGATGCCACACAATTCCTACAGACCTCCTCCTTGAAGCCTTCCCAATTCTTTTTTATTTTTTTGACTTGATTATATTTTTTATGTTATGCAATGAAGCCGTTTTGCAACGCATGTATGTAAGTGTACAATATGCCTGCAAACACCCCCAGAGGCCAGAAGATTGGAGGTGGATCCCTTGGGATTAGAGTTAGAGCAGTTAGCTGCCACGTGGGTTCCTAGAACTGGACTAAGTTCCTCCCTCGATGAGCCGAGTGCTCTTAACCGCTGAGCACCCTCCCCACTCTAAAGCCTCAGTTTCTAAATGGGTTAGATAGGGGTGAGAAATTTTCTACCACTTACTAGATGGAATTTTATTTTAATAAAAAAAAATTTTTTTATGTGACTGGTCGGCATGTAGTTGGTGCACCTGTGTCGGTGCAATGCACGCAGAGGTCGAAGAGGGTGTCGGGATTCCCTGAGGACTAACCGGAGTTAAAGTTGGTTCTAAGACCCAGCCGCGCATGGTGGATGCTGAGGAATTCGAACCCGGGGTCCCATTTGCAAGAGCAGTCGGCGCGTAAATGCTGAGGCCATCTCTCCAACCCCTAGATGGAATCTTTAACAAAACAATGTACAGAAAGCACCCAGCAGCTTCCCCACCCCACTACCAGCTGGGAATAAAGCTCAGTTAGTAGAGCGCGTCGAAGGGTGAATTGCCTAGCATGCAAGAGCCTGGGTTAGTATCCCCAGTGGTCCCCCGGCGTAAACTGCCTTGATGGACACCCCGGTCAGTCCCAGGCGTCTCTGGGGAAGAAGCAGTTTTCCCTTGAAATATGACAGTCGATAGGAACCCTCTCTCTGATTCCACCGCTCATTCACTTTTTCAAACATTATTGAGTTTGATTTTGATTTGGATTGATTTTGATTTGATTTGTATAGCTCAGGGGCTGGCCTCAAACTGCACTATAAGCCAAGGATAACCTCAAACTTCTGTTCCTTCTTCCCAACACCCTATCAAGCAGCCTTGCTCTCCATGTGGTCCACCATGCCGCCAGCTCTCAATAACATTTTATTAATCCCCATTCTACATGCAATGTGTGGCCTCAAGGGGTGGGAGACTGTTTGTTCCTAACTAAGAACCTTCCCAGAACTCGTCCCAGAGACACGCACAGTGTCTCAGGAACGGGGTGATGACCTGCTGCCCATGGCCTGCTATCAAATGTGGGGGGGCCTTCTGAGGGAGAGTGGAAAAACCCTTGGGCTGATCAGAGTCCGAAGTCCTGAGGTCCCAGTATGTGTTGATTTAAGTTTATGAGTCCCTGGTGGAATCGAGGAGTAATGTATAGCTAAAGGCCTACTAAACAGATGTCAACCGCCACGGTGGGGACTATGGGCTTCAGTGAGCAGGAGGATCCCCCCAGGTCCCCCCTGTGTGTGTGCTGGGACTGGACTTGTGCAAGACTCTTAGCCCTGGGACCCCAGCAGCCTCTTCCTTCTATGTCTTTTTTGGGTGTCTCTGTTGCCTGTGGGGCCAGACCCTCAGTGGCCCCTTTCCCTGAACTGGTGGGGCCAGACCCTCAGTGCCCCTTTCCCTGAGACTCTGTGCCATCTTCTGTCGGTTCATCTGTCTGCTGGCTTCTGGTCTCCCTGTCACCAGACTCTTATTTTGGGTCACCAGTGCCTCCTGTTCCCATTCTAAAAACGGATCACGGAGAAAGTTCGGGGGGGGGGGGACCTCACGCTTTCCGGGGCTCTGAGAGTCTTTTACCTAGGCTGGGGCTGGGGTCCTCAGAGCCCCTGGAGGTTGCTGTTGATGGTAGGGGTGCCATGATCCAGAGCAAGCAGACGGTCAGTGTGTGGGGATCACAAGTTTGGAATCCCAAATTAGATTAACGTAGCAGACCCTGTCCTCAAAAATAAATGAATAAAATGGCCTGGAGGATGGGCAGCAGTTAAGCACTGGTGTTCCGGGCGAAGACCCAGGTTTTGAATCCCATCACCCACGGCAGTTAACAACACATCCACAACTCCAGATGTTCACAAGGGATCCAATAATCCAATGCCTTCGTTCATGTCCTCTGTGGGCACAGCACAGCACAGGATTGCACTTACATACAATGATGCAAACAGGCATACATAAAATATAGAAAATAACAGCCGTGTGCACGCCTTTAATCCTAGCACTGCGGGAGGCAGAGGCAGAGCAGGCAGAATGTCTTTGAGTCAAGGCCAGAGCCTGTCTACAGAGTTAGCTAACTGGGGCCACCCGTGGGACTTAAAGTGTACACCCTGATCTTGAAAGGTCAAATCAATTACCAAAAAAACAAACAAAAAAAAACACAAGAAAAACACCAGCAGGTTATCGTGCCATGCCTTATTCCCATAGCGCTGTCAGAGCAGTAGGCAAGGTGGTATCTCTTTGTTGAGTTCAAGCCAGCTTGTTCGAACAACATGGAGTTGCAGGCCCACTGTGTCTAAGTATAGAACTTTGTCTCAAAAAAAAAAAAAAAAAAAAGCAAAACAAAATAAATAAACAAAGTTAATTCAAGTAGTCAAAACTACTAGGCAGAGGTAGGGGACACTACTGTGAATCAAGTCCAGCTGGGCATAGCAGGTTCCAGGCCAGCGGGGCTATAGGGAGACCACTGTCAAACAAAAAAAAAAAATAAACTAACTAAATAATAAAAAAATATAGAAATAAAAAATAAAAGATCTCAGGTGAAATCTCTCAGCATTCTGCCAGTGTCATTCTGAGTCCTAAACCAGCTCTGGGTCTCCCTGCCAGAAATGCACACCTTCCAGAAGTGCCTGGATGTTGACACCAGAGACTGGAGAGCTGCCTAGCTGGGGGGCAGAGAGGGGGTGCCTCAACCATGGTTCCATTTTGGACTGCAGAAGTTCTTTTTTTTTTTTGTAATTGGGCACAATCAACGCTTTTAATCCTAGCACTTGTAGGCAGAGTCAAGTGCGTAAGTTTGGAGTTCAAGCCAGCATGGTCTACAGTAGTCGAATTTCAGGACAGCTGGGGCAACAGGGGAGACCCTGTCTTTGAAAAGACCAAAAAAAAAAAAAAGAGTTTTATCTTGTATTTTTTATCATGTAAATGTGTGGGTACACATGAGTGCAGGGACCACAGGGACCAGAGGTGTCAGAGCTCTGTGCCACGGAGATACAAATGGTTGTGGTTGTGATGAAGAACTGCATTGGCTCCTCTGCAAGAACAGCCAAGTGCTCTTACAACGAAGCCTCTAGGCCATCTTCACACTCACCTGCCCCCAACACTTTTTTTTTTTTTTTTGGTCTTTTTGAGACAGGTCCTCCCTGTAGCCCCAGCTTGTCCTGGAACTGCTCTGTAAGACCAGGCTGGCCTTGAACTCACGAAGATCGCCTCCTGCGTGCCTCCCAATTGAGGATTAAAGGCTGCACCACAACGCCCCGGCTATAATAATTTTTTAAAAAATTCACGGTTTTTTGCCTGCTATGGGGCGACACCTTTAATCCTAGCACTTGGGAGGCAGAGGCAGGTGTATCGTTGTTGATTCAAGGCCAGCCACTGGTCGCACAGTAGCAAGTTCCAGACGACTGGGCTAATAAGAGACGCTGTTCTCAAAAAAGCAAAAATAATAAGAATTAATAAAATAAATTTTTTTTTTATTTTGATGGTTATGGGAGTGTTTTTTTTTGGCTTATTAATAATGGGCCCTGTTTGAATGTGCCTTAGAGGTCGAAGAGAGCGTTGGACCCTTGGAAACGTGAAGTTACAGATCTTTGTTTAAGCCTCCATGTGGGTAGTGGGGCTATGAAACAAAAGCCATCTCTCTAGCCCCAAGGCTGTTTTGGAGCTGGATCATGTGGATTGTTTTCTATGCTGTGGTAAGTGATTTAGTGACATTTTCTGGCTGCCTAACACAACATATCAATCAACACATACACACACACACACACAACTAACACACATCCACCAGGTTGTAATAACTGAAAATGTTTCCAAACATTACCAGATAGTCCCTGGGAAACAAATCGCCTTCACACCCCACTGAGAACCACAATTTTGGCCCTATTGCCACCTTCAAGCTTTGACCTTGGGGAAATCACTTTCCCCGTGTAGCAAGAGGCTTAGGTACCAGCTGGAATGGCAAAGAGGATTTTATAAAAAAGCACAAAAAAAAAAAAAGAAAGAGAAATGAGAAAAATTAGCAGAGCCACAAGATATAGTTGAGCAGAATCAGGAGTCATAAATGAATAATGTACAGAGAATGCTAAAAATCTAAAAAAAAAAAAAAAAAAAAAAATAAAAATTAGTAAAGTGCATCTGCATCATTGAGCAGGTAGCTGCAGAAAGTCTCTCCAACCGACAGGGCCATTGGGTACCACTTTAGCAGAAGATTTCCATAGACGGATAAAGCTCCTGGATTAAGTGACAAGCAAGTACGTCAGTTCAGCTTTAGATAAAATGACACTGAAAAGCATCCTTTTCCATTTCAGAGAGTTAGGGCACTGAAGTTGTGCCTCATGTTGCCATTCTAATTGTTGTACCCACACCAAATGTGCAAGGGACCCATACCACCAAACACTGCGATCTTCATCAATTTTTGGAGTCCTAGGTCACAAACCCCTCTCCTCTCCATTCTGACCCCACCTGGCTGGACACTTTCTAAATGCCCCCATTGGAGGTCACTCTGGTGTCCATAATCCTGGAGACAAGCTACCTTATAGGCCTCCTCTTCCACTCTCACTCAGAGTCGCTCGCCACGCCAAACACTAAAGTGCTCAATCACAGGCATAAATTGAGGACATGACACTTGGGGGTAGCTCTTGGGCAGCAGCAAGGTCAGGTTGAGAGAAGGCTTGGCTGTGCAGCTCAGGGCCTGGCCAGGACACTGCTGTGGGGCTCTGGTTTGTCATTAGACATTTTATCCAATTAAGTCATTCTTGGCGGCTGGCGCCTGCTGGACTCTTGCCAAGCCCCTCTCACTTCTCTGCCCCTAATCATGGCCAGATGCTCCTGGAGAATGTGGGCAGAGGGACAGTCCTGAACTCTTCCCCAGGATGCCTACCGGATGGCCAAGAGCCTGGGCTGCCGCCCACTGCTCATGAAGGCTGCCTGGCTCTACAGGTTTGGTCACAGCTGCTCAGAGGCAGAACTGTCTGTGCTGAGCTGGGTGGTCTTCTCCCCAGGTCCTCCTGCGAGGAGCCCCCCGGAGGGGCAGGAGCCAGGACCAGAAAGGCCCAAGCGTAGAACCAGTGGAGGGGCTACTGTGAGGACAAGCAGGCAGTACCACCCTGCAACTGGCTGTGGAGGGGGGTGTCAGGGATATGAGCTCTGCAGGAGTGTGGGGAAAGAGACCTGGATTCTCTGCTTTACCAGGCCCCCCACTCCTAAGCTGGCATCCAGGACCTGGAAGTTTACCTCTGTAAGCTTCAGCGACACTAGTGGCAGGTAGCCCTGAGGGAGATGTTGCAAAAAAAAAGGAATGAGGTTCCTATTGGCGCAGGGTCAGTGGCACAGGGTCCATGCACAATAGTGAGGCAGGGTAAGGGGGGGCAACAAGACAGCTAAAGTCCCCCCCCCCCCCCCCCCCCCCCCCCCCCCCACCCCCCCCCAACCACCCCCCCGCCCCCCCCACCCCCCCCCCCCCCACCCCCCCACCCCCCCACCCCAACCCCACCCCACGACCCCCCCACACCACCCCCCCCCACCCCCACCCACCCCACCCCACCCCCACCCCCCACCCCCCCCCCCCCCCCCACCCACACACCCCCCACCCCCACCACCCACCCCCCCTCCCCCCCCCCCCCCGCCCCCACCCCCCCCCCAACCCCGCCCCCCCCAACCACCCCCCCCCACCCCCCACCCCCACCACCCCACCACACAACCCCCCCACCCACCCCACCACCCCCCCCCCCCCCCCCCCCTCACCCCCGCCCCCCACCCCCCCCACACACCCCCCCTCCCACCAAGCCCCCCACCACCCCCCCACCCCCCCCCCCCCCCCCCCCCCACCCCACCCCCCAAACCCCCCAACACCCCCCCACCCACCCCCCACCCTGAACACCCACCCCCCCCCCCCCCCCCCAACCCACCACCCCCCCAAACACCCCCCCACCCCACCCACCCCCCAACACACCCAACCCCCCCACCACCCCCCCCCCCCCCACCCCCCCCCCCCCCCCCCCCCCCCCCGGCTGCCCTAAGGCCCTTCAGCCCCTCCTTTTTTGTCTGGGCCAATATGTCACCCCTCAGCCCATGAGAGAGGAATCTACACAGCTGGCTGCTGACACTGGTGCAGGACCACACGCCTGGGCACACAGGAGTCTACTGGAATGCTCAGGGGGCACAGCTGGCCATCCTAGGACACCCTGCCCTGCTTCCATACCTCAGGGCCCGTTCCATCCTTGCTTCTAGAACACAGCTGTTCGCTCATCAACACAGTCACATCAGCACTAGTTTTAGATCCATTTTACAGAATAGGGAAACTGAGGCACAAATATATTATAGAATCTTCTCGGAGTCACTCAATCAGTCAATGGCAGGGTCTGAACTCAGGCAGGTGAGTTCTAGTCAGGTCAGAACCATAGAAAGTGCATTAAGAACTGGAATGTGGCGGGGGGGGGCGCACAGCATCAGAGGGTTTGAGGTGAGGAACACTTGAAGTCAAGGCCAGCCTGCCGACACGAAAGAAGCAACTGGAAATCTCTTTAGGTGATCTCTTAGGGTGCAGGGGCAGCCCCAAGGGTGGGTTCCTGGAGGGGCCTTGCCTTGGGTGCCATAGGCCTGAACATGGCAGTTGTCCCTGATCCAGCATAGCTCTACTGTAGGTAGTGGAGCCGACCTGAAGAGCCAGGTTATGCCCTCCAGAGCCTGACCCAAGGCTACTCTTCATCCCATCCACCACTCGACCTAGTCTTCCCAGTCCCACGGCCACCACACTACCCAGGGCACCAGGGCCTCCACTCTGCATGTCATCGTAGAGCTCGTTTCTCACACCCTAGCTAGAGAGAGTCATCTAGAAGGCCCACTTGATTCTGTCTCTTATGTGTCCAGCTCGCCACATCCCTCCAGTTGATCTAGCGGCTCTCATAGCCAGGCCCCTGCCTGCTCTCACCTCCCTCACGCCCCCCTAGGCCCTGTTCAGCAGCCAGTAGAGCTCTGTGCAGTTTTCACAGCTGAGATCACTCTGCTCCTAAATCACCCTTTCTCTGGATGAGCTCTCTCTCATCCTTGAAGTCTCACAAAATGACACTGCTTCCCAGAGTCTCTCCTCACACAGATGCAGGCCTATGCACATCTGTGCTCTGGGTGCCGGTGCCCAAGAGGTCCCAGTCAGAGATGAGGAAGGCTAGGCAGGGAGGAGGGGGCAGGCCTTTACATGCCCAGCACCATGCCTTATGGACAGAGCACACCCTTCCCTATGCAGAGCCCTGCTGGTGACGCCCACTGTCTTAACACATAGCAAAAGCCCACGGGTTTGGCACCAGGCAACCTAGAGGCCCAACTCTGAACCAGCACTGACTGTGATGCCACACAATCTACAGACTCCTCCTTGAAGCCTTCCCATATTCTTTTTTATTTGTTTTGACTTGATTATATTTTTATATGTTATGCATATGAAGCCGTTTTGCAACGGCAGGTAGGTAAGTGTACAATATGCTGCAAACACCCCCGAAGGCCAGAAGATTGGAGGTGGATCCCTTGGGATTAGAGTTAGAGCAGTTAGCTGCCCACGTGGGTTGCCTAGAACTGGACTAGAGTCCTCCTCGAGAGCCAGTGCTCTTAACCGCTGAGCATCTCTCCCACTCTAAGCCTCAGTTTCTAAATGGGTTAGATAGGGGTGAGAAATTTTCTACCACTTACAATGGAATTTTTTTTAAATTAAAAAAATTTTTTTATGTGTACTGGTCGCATGTAGTTGGTGACTGTGTCGTGCAATGCACGCAGAGGTCGCAAGAGGGTGTCGGATTCCCTGAGGAACTAACCGGAGTTAAAGGTTGGTTCTAGACGCCATGTGGATGCTAGGAATTCGAACCGGGGTCCCTTTGCAGAGCAGTCGGTGCGCTGTAAATGCTGACCAATCTCTCCAACCCCTAGATGGAATCTTTAACAAAACAATGTACAGAAAGCACCCAGCAGCTTCCCCACCCCACTACCAGCTGGGAATAAAGCTCAGTTAGTAGAGCGCGTAAGTGAAGCCTAGATGCAAAGAGCCTGTGTTAGATCCCCAGTGTCCCGCTAAACTGCCTGTGATGGACACCCAGGTCACGCCCGCTCTCTGGAGAAAAGCAGTTTCCTTGAAATAGACAGTCAGAGGAACCCTCTCTCTGATTCCACCTGCTCATTCACTTTTTCAAACATGATTTGATTTGAATTGATTTGATTTAGGGTTGATTTGGAGTTTGATTTCGTAGTAGCTCAGGGCTGGCCTGAAACGCACTATAGAGCCAAGGATAACCTCAAACTTCTGTTCCTTCTTCCAAACACGCCTATCAAGCAGCCTTGCTCTCCATGTGGTCCACAATGCCGCCAGCTTCTCAATAACATATTTATTAACCCCATTCTACATGCAATGTGTGGCTCAGGGGTGGGAGACTGTTGTTCCTAACTAAGAACCTTCCCAGACTCTCCCAGAGACACGCACAGTGTCTCAGGACGGGGTATGACCTGCTGCCAGGGCCTGCTATCAGGGGGGGCCTCTGAGGGAGAGTGGAACCCTTGGGCTGATCAGAAGTCCGAAGTCTGAGGTCCCAGTATGTGTGATTTAAGTTTGAGTCCCTGGTGGACGAGGAAGTAGATTATAGCTAGAAGGACTACTAAACATCTGTCAACCGCCACGTGGGGACTATGGGCTCAGTGAGCAGGAGGATCCCCAGGTCCCCCTGTGGGTGCTGGGACTGGCTTGTGCAAGACTCTTAGCCCTGGGACCCCAGCAGCCTCTTCCTTCTATGTCTTTTTTGGGTGTCTCTGTTGCCTGTGGGGCCAGACCCTCAGTGCCCCTTTCCCTGAGACTGTGGGGCCAGACCCTCAGTGCCCCTTTCCCTGAGACTCTGTGCCATCTTCTGTCGGTCCCATCTGTCTGCTGGCTTCTGGTCTCCCTGTCACCAGACTCTTATTTTGGGTCACCAGTGCCTCCTGTTCCCATTCTAAAAGGATCACGTGAGATAAGTTCTGGGGGGGGGGGACCTCACTGCTTCCGGGGCTCTGAGAGTCATTTTACCTAGGCTGGGGCTGGGTCCTCAGAGCCCCTGGAGGTTGCTGTTGATGGTAGGGGTGCCATGATCCAGAGCAAGCAGACGGTCAGTGTGTGGGGAGCCCCGGGGGCCCCATTCCTACACCTGTCCTCCTAGGACCTCCACAGAGCGGGGGAAGAGTCAGCAACTGCTCTTCTGGCCTTGTGCAGCCTCCTTGGGGCTAACCTCAATCTCTGTGCAGCCTCCTTGGGGCTAACCTCAATCCCGCCAACTGCTGACTGTCCACATCTCTGCGATGAATCTCAAACCAAAGGAGATAGTGGATCCTCACTTAAAGAGGTGACTCAGGTCTGTGGCAGCACCCCCATCCAGTCTCACTGCCTCTCAACAATCCATCCCCAACCCTCTCCGTGACTCAAACCCCTCATCCGCCAGCCCCTTCTGAGTTCAGAAAATCACACCAGGCTAGGCTGAATCAGAACCAGCCATGGCCAATCCCTTCCATTAATTTTTTTTAAAGTTTTTTTTTTTTTAGAAAAAAAAAAAAAAAAAAAAAAAATGGTATAAGAAGAAAAGAAAGGTCTTTCATTCAAAATTCCTCAACCAAAGCCAAAGGTTTTGTCAATAGCTTCATTTTATAAGTGAAGAAATGGCCCAGAGAAGGTAAGAAACTAGCCCAAGGTCACACAGCAAGTGTAGACAGCAAAACTAGAAAACCAAGTGTCCAAACACCCTCTTTTTGTCACCCTGAAAGCTGATGGGTCAGCACAAGTCTCCAGGCATGTGGCTTCTCTACCCTCTGCCCACACTGTCGCTGTCATCAACACATGTTCCTCCCCCGACATACCATCTCATCCCCCAGCTACAGCACCCTCCTTCCCTGACCCCGTCTGAGGGGCACCCAGGTCTGTCCTTTTAATAACTGCCTTAAAAATCAACCCCCTGCCGGCGTGGTGGTGCATGCCTTTAATCCGAGCCACACGGGAGGCAAGGCAGGCGATCTTTGTGAGTTCAAGGACAGCCTGGTTCAGACTGAGTTCCAGGACAGCTGGAGCTACAGGAACCATGTCTCAAAAAGAACAAAAAAAAAAAATAAAAAAAAAAAAATCACCCACCTCCCCAACCCCAGAGAAACGCCGAGTCTAAAGTATAACGTTGAACAGCCGCCCTCCTTGACAACATGAGGAACTCAAGGTGATATCTCCAGATGGAAGAAATGATTTGAGAATGGGGTGAAGGAGTGTCCCCAGTGGGCGGCTCTCCCCCACACTGCAGAGCCCAGGAGGACCCGAAGGAGATCCTTGACGCGGAGGGGGGTGCTGGGGAGCTGCAAGTTGCTTTTCAGGAGCCCCTGCCTCTCCACCCTGGTGCTGAGGGGAGCAGGTTGGACGGCCACGCCGCCACGCAGGGCAAAGGCTGGACCCAGATCCCCACCCCCACCCCCAGACCCCCACCTCCGTCCTCTGCCAGCTCCCACCGAGGCTCCAAGCACGGCTGGACCGAGCCCGGGGCGGCTGTGGGTGGCGGAGCCGGGGACAGCCTCGCCAGCCCCTGGCGGAACTCTGCCCCCTGGAGGGACGGGCCGGGGGCGCGCACCGCCGGTCGGGGAACCTGGGGCCCCGTGCGCCCCTGCGCCCCATGGACGGCCTCCCGGGTCCTGCTCGCCCGCACCTGCCCGGCCCGCGCGTCCTACCTGGCTGCGGTGCGGGGCTGAAGGCGCGCGCAGCCCCGCGGAGCAGCAGCAGCAGCAGCAGCAGCACAGCCCCGAGCTGGACCCGCCAATGGTGGGCGCGGACGCCCCGGGTTGGGCGCGCGTCCCGGGCGGCGGCGAGCTGGGCGCGGGTGCGGAGCCCGCCCGAGAGCCGAGCGGCGATGCGGCCCAGGGACGGCGGGAGGGCGCGCCGGGAGGGCGGGGCGCACGCCGGGGTCCCCGCCTCCCTGAGGCCACGCCGCGGACTCCCCCAGCGAGGCCACCGCTGCACCCCCACGCCCCGCACCCTACCCACCCCCAGCACCGCAGATGGAGAGGGCAGAGGCCTGGCAGAAGTAGTGAGGACCCCATCTCCGCTCCAGAAGACCAGCCCCATTCACCCTTCAAAGCCAGCCCACAGCCCATGCTTGGGAATTGAACTTTTTATTTTTATTTCCAGGATAGAATAAAATAACCCGCAATTTAGGAGACTTAATAGACGGCTGGGAATCAGGGCAGGGCGCGAAGGTGTCTGTGACCTACTTCCTGGGAAGAACTGGGACCTGGGGAGGAGAGGGCTGAGGGTGCCCAGGCTTGCCACCTGGCTGGAAACCCGGAGACTGCGGAGGAAAGGGGACACGCGATGCGCTTCCCCGGGGAGGCTACGGGTGCGGACCGCAGGACGGTGTGCACTGGAGAAGGCGGGTGGTCGGGCACTCAGGCCCAAAGAAGGACTTGAGGAAGGAAATGAGCACCAATGCTCCCTCACCCCAGAACCCACGTCCCAGCCTTCCCCAGATCAACCCTCTATGCGGTGCTATAGGGTGAAGCAAGGCTGGACAGGGACTCAGGCTCTAGCCCAGGCTGGCCTCGAACTCTCGGCTGTCCTCCCGCCCAGCCCGCCTCTGAATTCTTTTTTTTTTTTTTTTTTTTTTCCTTTTTTGAGACAGGGTCTCCGTTTAGCCCCAACTGGCCAGGCCGGCCTTGAACTCACAGAGATCCGCCTGCCTCTGCCTCCCAAGTGCTAGGAATACCTAACCCGAGTACTCCCTGGGCTGGCGGGGAGGAGTAGGACACGATAGGGTCCAGCTGCGGCCTGCTACCGCCCCCCAGCGGAAGCGTGGTGAGACACACCCTGGAGACCGGCGCTCCCGGCGCTTCCGTCTGCGCAGACAGAAGCGCCGGCCTCCCGCGGGTCCCAGAATGTGCTTGCAGTCGCACCGCCTTGGGAGGGCGTCGAAGTGCCCACGCGGCCGCTTAGACGGCTTCAGGCAGAAATAACTCCTTGGAGGTTAGAAGTAAATGACATGTCCGTGTTTGTAACACATTCTGAGAAGCACTGCCCAGAACTTCCCAGTCCTTTCTCTCCCTCATAGCTACCCGGCTGTCTGCCAGAGAGTTAGTGAAGGAAATAGAAACGTTTAAAAACTCTAAGGACAAAAAGAGAAAAAGTTTAAAGAAAACTAAGACAAATAAGATTCAGAAGTAGAAAAGCTAGCAAGGGGGCACCCGGATTTGAACCGGGGACCTCTTGATCTGCAGTCAAATGCTCTACCACTGAGCTATACCCCCTCTGCTGGCAGAGCACCGTCAGTAGCTCCTTAGTGCATCTCTTGCGCAGGCGCAGTGCTGTATGTCCAAAAGTGTAACCTGGGATCCAAAGTTTTCCATATATTCTAGAGGATTCTTCTTTCAGAAGCATCGAGGCTCCCACTCAACGGCACAGGACACTGCCATCTGCGGGATGACGGAAGGATGTCCTTCCAGACCCCTGGGGATCCTCCCTGCTGCCGCGATCCCAAGGGCCGGGGTCGCGCTCTCCAGTCCCACCCGAACTCTGTTGTTCTAAGCGTCTCTTTCTCCCTCCCACAGGCTCACGCGGCTTCCCCGGCCTTCCGTCCCATCCGGGGTTCGGACCCTGGAAACTCAGTTCCCCCCTTAGGGGTCCCCTGAACCTGGGGTGCGCCCACCTGGCGCGCGCCCTGCGGCACCCCGAGCCCCCCGGAGCCGAGCAGGGCGCCGCATTCGCGTCTAGAACACAAGTGGAAGGGCTGTAGGGCTCCGGGGGTGTGGAGAGAAAGTTCATTCTCCCTTACTCGCCAAAAAGACAAGTGAATCCTGGACTTTCCCAAATCCTAGGCTCTGGGTGAAGGCTAGCAAAACACACACGGTTCAGGAACCGCGAGGGGGCACCCGGATTTGAACCGGGGACCTCTTGATCTGCAGTCAAATGCTCTACCACTGAGCTATACCCCCACCATGGAAAGAGATGTTTCATCAGGGTATATTTCTATGGAACAGAGGTGTGGCAGAGTCTAAAATCTTTTGAGATTTTTATGTTATATCAAGAATAACAACGAAAAAACCATAAATAAACACAATTGACTGGAATCCTCGAGCTTGTCCTCCATCATCGGTTCTCAGGCAGAGTGCAAAATTACTTGAACGATACTGGGTCCTCTGTATCTCTGCCCAGACTCCCTCAAGATGTCCACTGCCTGCTTAAGAAGGGTCCTGTTCCCAGCAGCACGGGCCTCCAATCCGACCCCATCTCCAAAGGACCCCTGAACTTCTCATCAGCCCGAGTCCTTGCTCCCCTTCTTGGTGAATCCTTGGCGAATCCCTTACCCTCGCTAGACTTGGCAGGGCCAAGAGTCCTGGCTTGACGGTACCAATGCCCTCCAACCCGGCCAACCCTAGCCTGTTCTCTAGCGAATGGAACCTGAGGCAATTCCCCTTCTCTCCGCCTCCTCTCAAAGTGGATTTTTGGTTTTTGTGGGGTTTTTTGTTTGTTTGGTTGGTTTTTTTGGTCTTTTCGAGACATGGTCTCCCTGTAGCCCCAGCTGTCCTGGTACTCACTCTGTAGACCAGGCTGCCCTTGAACTCACAAAGATCCGCCTGCCTCTGCCTCCTGAGTGCTAGGATTAAAGGCGTGCGCCACCACGCTCGGCTCAAAGTGGATTTTTACACCTTTGCAGAAAGATCAAAACCCAGTTTGAAGAACAGTCATAAATACGAGTTTTCAGTAGTGTTTATTCTAACTTTATTTTTAAAATCTTAATATAATGTAAAAAAAAGGAAGGAAGGAAGGAAGGAAGGAAGGAAGGAAGGAAGGAAGGAAATGACACAAAGACAAAAGGTTTCCACAGGAATCTGAGATGTTTGAAAGGAGCGGGAATCACACTGTAGGGACGCTGGGGAAAATGGACCCTGTCTATCTGGGGTGTCTTATCTACTCACTGACCTCCCCAGCTTTTTACCCCTGTCCTTCTATAATCCCCTTTATTCAAGGATTATAGAACAGTATAAGGATGTCTTGCTCTCCATTCCTTCAGAGACTGAGGGCTAGGAGGGGCCAGATCCCCCAACACATCCAAAAGTATGTCCAGTGTCTCCACACACCTCCAGTGATAGCGTGGGTGACAATTTCACCTGCCATCCTGTCTGCACCAACTCCAAGTCTGTGGTCCAGCTCCTGGGTGACAAGTAGGTGAACAGTGGCCATCTCTCTGTCCATAACCACCCTATTTCCACCAGAAAACCACCGTGTTCCTCACTGTTGCTAGCCATGCAAAACTCCCAAGGTTTGTGGTTCACCTCAGGCCAGGACATTAGTTGGCAGTAGCCTGAGACTGCATCCACTGGAGCCCAGCTGGCAGCCTGCAGGGAGAGAGGAAGGGGACAAATGACCATCAGCATTTCCCATAAGATGATGGCCTTCAAGCTCCAAGCTTCTGCCTGGGGCAGACTGAGAGGGTAGCCAAAATTATATTTAATCACTTAGTAGTGAAAGGAAAGTGAGTTGAGTTCCAGAATGCATCCATATCCCCATGCTGGGGCCTGGGGCTCCTGGGGAGAAGCAGATGCCTGCTGAGGCTCCCAGTCTAGCAGGGTAGATGGGTAATAAATGAACAACTCATCAAATACGGCTACAACTACACGCTGCAATAAAGACCAGGACGGTGTACAGAGGCTTCTGGGGGCCAGGGACTCTCCTCTGAGGAGGTGGCTGGGTGGCTCACCTTCCTGGGCTGCTGAGCAGTGTCTCTGGGCAAGCCTCCTATGTCCTGCTATGTCACTGGGGACAATGGGAAGGACAAAGGCTTGGGGCCGGGCGTGGTGGCGCACGCCTTTAATCCTAGCACTTGGGAGGCAGAGGCAGGTGGATCTTTGTGAGTTCAAGGCCAGCCTGGTCTACAGAGTGAGTTCCAGGACAGCTGGGGCTACAGGGAGACCCTGTCTCAAAAAGA